>CAWZYM010000249.1:0-107500 GCA_963966185.1 Rhabditoides inermis
GTTTTTGTTTATTCATTTGCAGGCCGGGACCCGACAACGTTCAGTCTAGACCGGATGTACTCTTCTATTGTATTCGACCAGATTACGGAGACCGGAAAGACTGTGAGTTAGAGAGAAGGAAAAAGAAAAAGAGACAGAGAAAGATAAGAAAAGGGATGAAGAGAAAGAGAGTGAGTAAGAGGGAGGGGAGAAAGAGAGAAGAGAAGAGAGACTCATCACAGGTGGCCAACCCGCGCTTCGTCAACTCTACGTGGATCCACTGGCCGATCCACCTCAACGACAACCGCACCTCCTACAGCGTGCCGACTACCACCAATGCAATCACACACCTCAAATACGTCGACAAGGTACACACACGTCCACCTGATGTGCTTTTTTCACGTTGACGGTACTTCTCTGTGACAGTCAGACGAGTCAATTACGCATTTCGAATACGTCGACAAGACGCCTGAACACACCCACGAAATGTAAAAACTTGACGAATTCTCCTGACGTGTGTTTGTTGTTGTGATGACCAAATGACGATGCATGTTTGCCAGGACGACGGTTCGAGTTCCTCTCCACTCAAACTGCCGGCGTACGAGCCTGACTCATTGGGCAGAGATGAGAACAGGCAGCTGGTGAAGCAGAAGGACATGGACGCCATGCAGGGTAGATAGCTCTCTCTCTCTCTCTCTCTCTCTCTCTCTCTCTCTCTTTCTATCTCTCTTCGTTTCGGTTCTACGACTGGACAGCGCACTGTTATTGGTATATTGATCCCATCACACACATATGTGAGACCTATCCTCTCTTACAGCCGACTTTTCCCGGATGTGGTCTCGCGCGGACCTGCAGGACCTCATCCACACACTTCCGCCCAAGCCCTACTACTTCAATATCATACTCAAGGTGCCTTTTCACATTTAAACTAGTTTTTCGAAGTAATGCTCACAATATGTGCAGTCACTCATCACTTTTGATCTTTTGATTTGTCTATTGTCTCAAAAAGGGCAGAACGCCTTCAAGATGCATGCTACCTAAACCCTAGACGCTAGGAACTGTGAAAACTGTTTTTGTGAACTGTATCAAAATCCCGATAAAGAAATCGATTTCAGTGTTACAACAACAAGTTCTACAATCCCTACCACAGCGGAGTGGTACAGAAGAAAGAGAACAAGTGTCCCGGTCCCGAGATGTGCGAGGTAGGGTCGCTTTCTCTCATTTTTCCCTTTTTCCCGTTTATTCACTAAATTTTTCATAGAATCTGACGACTATATCGAATTGACTGTTTCAGATGCCGAAGAATCCTGGAATCGACTGCACGAACTCCGTGGCTCAGTATCATTCGTCGGAAAAAAGGCACTGATTTCACTGTTCACTATGCCTACAACAGACGATTCGCAGTGCAGGACGGATGCATTTAATATTTGCTGAAATGTTTTATCGCATAAATCTCTATACATTCACAGTTTCCGCAATGTGATCGTACTTTGTGCATTCCGAGACCAACGATAACGAAGTTCGAGATAGGGCAGACAGCGCTTGGCTGAATGCATGAACATTGAAGACTTTGGACAATTATGAATGAAACCACGTCGTAATTTGTGATAAGCAACGTTGCACGGCGGGTACAAATATGCCAGGGCGACTTCATTGCACCACCCACATCACGATGCGTCGCGTTTGTCCTCCTTCTCGCTCTCGCGGCTCTCTCCCCCGCCTTCGTTCTACCCCAGCAGGTGACAAAGGGAAAAGTGATCACGCGTCTGGATACGAGTGCCAGAAAACACTTAACGACTCAAATGAATGATTTGCAGGACGCGACTCCGCAGCTGTGCAACCTGTGCAACATCTGTGTCGGCTCCATCGAGGGTCTCTACAACAAGAACACGCTCACCCTGCAACAGATCGTGGGAGACATGTTCGGATGCTGCATGAACATCGCACACATATACAACGTCAGTGTATTCATTATAAAATCATTCGTTTGCAAACAGTACACGGTACACAGCGCTGCAAAGAACAATACTGACGCTACTTGCTTTCAGATGTGCGGATCAATGGCGTCTGGTGTGGGCCCGGAGCTCCTCGCCAAGTTTCAGGCCAAGGAGCCCTTCCATCACATCTGCACAGACATCAAGATGTGCGACGCTTGATTCGTGTAATGAACATGTATGAATAAATGCGTCCGATCGTACTCCACTGCTTGTACCTGTACGCGTATTTTATGGGTTACGTGTACGTGTCGCAAGTGTATGAGTGTCTGGTAAAATCTCAAAAAATTAAATTTATTACACCACAAGGATGCGTCACACATGAAATGCCTGTGAACAATGACAATGGAGGGACAGCAGTAGAGTACTAGATGGTATGGCTCTAGAAAACCAGCAATGATAATCCACGATGACGGTGTGTCTTCTGGCTAGCGGCTGACAACGTGTCAGGGTGGTCGCCAACCCACCGCGGTAGCGGAACTTCTTTAGGCCCACAGGCGGAATCGAACCCGTGACCTTTCGATTGAGAGCCGCGCACACATTCACTGCGTTACCGCCGCGCAATGGAAGAAAAACAAACAAAACAAAAACCTTTTGCTAAATACTAGTTCGTTACAGTTGCGTACTATATAAATAGTTTGAAAAAAAACAGCGTTTCTATACTTGTCCTGCTTTTTCTGAGTCTACTATTTTTTTACATTTGCTTTCACCATAGTAAGTACATATCTTCTGTCAATTTGCTCGAACACTGTGTGTTCTCTTTGCTTTATTTATCAACAGCCCAACAAAAAACCTGCAGATAATCAGGACAGCTCAAAAACAAGTATTATCAAATAAACCGCGTTGATCATTGGTTCCGTGAACTACCGTAAACCGTATCCTTATAGAGTGAACTAGAGCTTGAGTTCTCAGAACTTCACTGTATCAACGCGTTATCGTTTCCAATGAGTAAGATGTTGCCCTCTTTCTTTACTGTAGTTGTTTTTGATAAAGATGTTTGAAGTTTACTGTGGTGCAAGATTATTAAACTTTTGTTGACTTTTACACGAATAAACACTATGCGAAAACGAAGTTTGATTAAACTCAACGCTGTTTGAAAACGGATGCAACTCATTATAACTACAAAATTAGTTTGGGACTAGTGAGTAGTTATTGCAAAAGTAAACGCCACCGTGAAAAAAAAATTACGCCCACGGAGACGGAGAAAGAAAACATTTGCCTCACAGCGTGAACTATGCATGTTCATCTTTCAGTATTTATCTGTTTTGTGCCTCCTTGCAGAGGATAGTAAAACAATTACACTCTATTTCTCTACTTTATTTGATAAACACAATGACACTATCGCTGAGCTGGCTTACTTTTTCAGGCGACAGTTTTGATAATAGCTGCAAAACTGTAAAAAATAGAGAAGCGGCTTGTCACTCCAGTTCCATCAAAATTCGATGAGACTTTTTTGTTCACTGTGATTGCTCTAGGTTTTTCAAGAACAGACATGTGCTTGTGCAGGGCAATTTATAACTTTATGAATTGATAACAGGATCGAAAGAATGTTAGCTACACAAAATTGTGTTTGTGATACTCAATTGCCATTCACCAGTAACACAGTAACTGCGCAAAACTGGTATACCGTTTCCACAGACAGCCACATTTTCGGAATTTGTGAAAAAAATAAGGAAGATTTGTGTCTTCACTCGGATCTGGCTACTCTGTTACTCACTCAGAACTTTATGTTTATGCAAATGATGAACAAATCGAACATATTCGTTTATTCACACACACACACATAATGATTATCACCGTTATCAAATTATCATCAACATAGGGTCTCTTCATAAAAAGGGTCGCAACAATGTCATACATATATACACGAAGTTTGTGAAAAGATATGATATCTACAGCTAGGGTCAACGAAACTCGTATTTGCGAGGGAGCGGTGTAAGTTGTTGTATGAATCTACAGTAACCGGTAAACGGGATGGGAAGCGCAGTAAGTAAACAGACGATGGGGTGCGTAAAGGCTATCAGAACAATGGAACCGCAGACGGTGAGATCAGTGCATAGGTCAGACATCCGCCGAGCTCCGAATGGGTCGATGATGTCTCGTCGAACCGCCGAGTGCCCGTTCAGTAGTGCCACTTGTTTTGTGTTTGCTCCTCGAATACGAGGGTGCCGGAGGGTCCGAGACCCCGCAGCTGGCGGGGGCCACTGTGCTCACTCACACTACCCACACCACTGTTCCTCCACGAGTGACGGGGCAGGGACGACCTGTAAGGGGGTCAATCACCTCTCTTCCTTCTCTCTCTCTCTCTCTCTCTCTCTCTCTCTCTCTTTCTTTCTCTCTCTCTCTCTCTCTTCCTCTCTCTCTCTCCCCCACCTCTCGCTGCCGCTGTGCGTGGTGACTGTCGACTCGGCAGTCTCGGAGGAGGCGAGCATGAGCGGGGTGTCGAATGGGTAGGGGTAGGCCGGCTCTCGCACCTCCCTGTCCAGATCGGTGAACCTGTGGTCGGGACGAGCCACGTCGAACAGATCGTCGTAGGAGGGAGAGGTGAGGCCTGCAACAGCAACGATTCAATCATCGACTGCCACGAAGAATACTGACCGGAGAATCGTGGATAGTATGTGTCCGGGAGCTCGCCGCTGCCTCGCTCGTCTTTCTGCTGCCGGTAGCTGAACAGACCGGACGAGGGAGACGACGACGACGGATAGCTGAACGAGCTCATTTCGAAAGGATCTACAGTTACCAGACCAAGCGAACATTGATGAGATTTCTGCGACACTCACTTGATAGACCTGCGTAGGAACGTGAAGTAGACGATGGGAGTGTAGAGACAGAAATATGCGTACGTGGAGACGTCGATAAAACTGGAATGATTTAAGTTGTATCGTATTTAACAGCGCCACCCATTGACAAGTGCCACATACACGGCATAAGCGGCACTTTGCCATGGGATAGAAACGAATTCATTAGATATTTAGTCAACTCAGCAACGACATAATGAATCATAGTCGATATAGTATTGCTATGAAAGTAGGCTAGTCTGGCGCGTACCACATGCCGTCCTCGCTTCCGAAGAAGATGAGGGCGGCTCCCGCGAACTGGACTGCGTTGAGGAGGGAGAGAAGAAGACAGTACACGTAGAACGAACACTTGCCTGCAACACAACACACATTGTGATTTGACTTGTTTTGTAGGAATTTTTACAGAAATACATTTTACGTATGTATGAAGAAAGTCTTTTTCTAGCGTAGTTGCCTTTTTTGCTAATTCGACTTACTCGGCAGGGTGACGTATTTGCGGATGCACGTCAGCGGCAGCAACAGCACTATCAGGTAGATCTGCAAGTGTGCGTTGTAGTTTGTGTATTGATTGTGTGTTTTGCTCACCAGCGTGAAGAGTGTCGATGTGAGCAGCCAGAAAGCGATTCCGCCATGTGTATGGAGATCGAAGAACGACTCATTCACCACATTCTGCAAGTGAATTGTTTAAAAAAAAATGTTAATGTTTCACGCAGCATTGTTTCTCTGCTTTTTCCTTTGTCTTCACTGCCTCTTTTTTATTTCTGCAGCCCAGCATTCCTAATCAGCTTCCGAGAAGTCGAGCGCTTTTTGTTCTGCTTTCCGAGAAAAGTAGAATAGGAGAGATGGTGAGTGAGAAAAAGGACTTTGGCTTTGCGGTCCTAATGTGATTTGCATCTCTACTCTGCTCCGAAAATCACTCTGCGAAATGAGGACTGGCGGGTTTACGAGAGCAAAATGCGTAAGTCTGACATCAAAACGACGTGGGCATCATACATCATACATTATAAAAGTGAAAAGACAAAGAATGGTCGCTGTGAAACGTGAAGAAAGCATAATGAGATACAATAAGTTGGATTGATACCTTGTCAATGAGTCGCAGCTCGATGACTGCTTGGAGGGTGGAGTGGGCGAGTCCGATGCACACTGTCGCCAGAAGCGCGCGGCGGATCGACGTGCCGCTATCCAGATGACCTGCAGAAGGATGCGCGTCATTTATTCATTCATAGAGATCATATGCACGAATGAGTTCCCCGTAGTATTTGCGATCTAACAGTTATTGGTTCGATACAAGTGACGCTGCACAGATAAAACGCAAACACTTTGTATTTCATTAATTTACATGCTTGCGTCATTCGATGGTGTTCATTATTTCATAGTCTATTGTATCTATTTACACCAACCAATGAAACGCGTCGTTGCTCATTGCCAAATCCAAACACAAAAACAGTTTTCCCTTTGCAAAATCGCGTGATCGGTTTGCGAATTCCACCGCTCTTTTTTACTGGATTAACGCCGTTCGTTTGCATTCAGCGAGAATCGACGAGAAAAAAAGACATACATAATGGAATGCACAATTGACAGGCAGATAATTGAATAACCCAGACACGAGAGAAGAAAGAGAGAGAGAAAGAGAGAGAAAGAGAGAGAGAGAGAGAGAGAGAGAGAGAGAGAGAGAGAGAGAGAGAGAGAGAGAGAGAGAGAGAGCGGGGGACTTACCGAATAGCAAGCCGAACATTAGCACGCAGAGTTCAGCCGTGATGAAGAAAAATTTCAAGAAGATCCAGAGTATCTAAAAAAGTTGTACTATGCTACTGTAAGTACTGATGAAAACTGAAAAGGTTATCAACATACCTTGTCAACATACTCTCCGACAATGTCAGTGGCAGAAACACTCATCGAGACCAGACAGCGAGCAATGTTCACCAGAGTAGTGATGTAGACCTGGTACACAACTGTTACTTACTTTCTTTTTCACTTTGTTTCCACATGTTTTTCAAAGTAATTGTTCGATCAAAAATGTGAGTGTGCAAGTAAACAAAATGAATTTCTGCATAAGCAAGGAAGCAGCCGTGGAAAATACACAAATGTGACACACACACATCAACACTCGAGCGAGATAGAAAGAGATAGAGAGATATAGTATAGAGTGAGAGAGAGAGAGAAAGAGACTGGTTGGCGTAATCGATTCGAAACAAATACCTTCTCGCTTCATGACGACTAATTGTGTTGTCAACCTTTCGAAAGACCATGCACTTTCTCATCCCTACGGCAAAAGTGCACGCGAAGAGTGAGTGTCTAACACAAATAGAGACGCACACTCATCTCATTCAGTGATCATTCAGTTTTTGGGAGTACTTCGAAGGGCAAACACTCGGCCACTAATAGAAAACGTGTAAACATGTCTGATCTGTTCACTGATCTCTACATATGCATATAGAATTAGCGGAAGAGAAGACACAGTAATGTTCACGCACGAGAGCAGAAGGACAATGCACTCTTGATAGTTGAATGAAGAAATCAGAATTACAAAAATGATGAAATTTACTCACGAGAAGGAAGAATGCTTTGAAGACAGGCGACTTGGACTGTCGCAGTTTCCTCACAACCGGCCCGATTTTGCACAGCAAAAATAGCAAGAACAACACGTTTGGAAGAAGTATGGCCAGGTCCCAGTACCGGATACTGAAATGATAGTGATTACACGTGTGGTCATCTTAGACACAATGCAATTTGAAAAAAGTTCATGATATAAACTTATAAACATGCCAATTGTGAGAACATGTACTAAATAAGTACGTAGGCCAGTCAACAAAAGAAAGTCAGAATGTATGTAGTCTGTGCTCTTTTCACGTCTTTTTTTTTAACAGTGTAACAAAGTCAATGCATAGGCTCACCTCGTTCCTGCCACCCCGACAGTGAGTGCCTGTCTGCACATGCCTCTGATCAGGGTGTGCGTCTCTCCCTCGAAGAACTCGTTCGCTGGCAGCACCCCCGACAGCCAGGCAGACGCGTTGTCTGCACAAACAATTATCTTTTTTATGAACTTATACAAACTTGATAGAGTGATTACTGTGAGCGTAACGTGTCGCCTTACCTGTGTCGAGCGGCAGTCTGTCGATGTCTGCCGCTCCCAAGGAAGTGCCCGGATTGTCCGGGAATAGCACTGACATCTCTCACTCTCACTGCAAGCAATGCCACGTAACTAATGAATGCAATTACGCACAACGACACCCGCGGCTTTTTCGTATCACGCGGAAATGAGATGACAGTTGTATATTCAATGAATAATTATATGTAAGAAAAGAGTATGAATGCTGAATGTATCCGATAGATGCCGCATCCTGGGTAAACGCACGCGATGACGACGGGGCACCGCGTCGTTAACATGAATCAGAGCGACAAAATGGGCAGCCAAACGATAGGGCGTTCGGAAATGGATAACAAATGTTTGGACGGCAACGCAGTCGGGCGTGTTTCAGTAATCAGGGAAGAAAAGAGAGTCGCGCGGACAATGCGCCGGCATTCAAAAGCCTGAGGGGGCGAGTCTTTCCGGGGAAAAAGCGAGCCGAGGCGTGTTCGATGATTATTATTATTCGGTGCCACGCTGCGAATGCGGAATGACACGACACGCATGAAAAGAGACGTGGAGGAGACAGCGACATCGAATTCACTCATATGACGCGAACGGAAGCGAGTCTGGCTGATAACAGTGGGGTGCTATTGCGAAAGGTTGTTTTCGCACGCTAAGTTAATTCGATATCGATTCGCTCGTCTTTCCCGGCGAAGAAAATGAAGCGGGGGCGGATGAGCATTGAGAGAGAGAGATAAGGAAAACAATTACAGACGGAACACAGCTGCGTCTCTAGGATCAACAAAATAATTGGAAAGAATGGAAGTGGTCTGGGAGCAGAGCGCTATGATGAACAGAATAAAGTGTTCGGTGTTCACATAGCTCAATGGATGAAGGAGATGAGAGAGAGAGAGAGAGAGAGAGAGAGGATGAGTAATCCAACCGATTGGTTTTTGAACGAACCGCGAGGGAAATGGCAGTGCTGTGACGCAGATAGTGAAATGGCGACCGCTCGAACATCACACGCCACAAAACCGTAAATCACTCTGTTCGCATTTTGCAATATGGTTAGGGTGGTGATGGATAGATGATAGGCGTGGATCGATGGATAAGCGGATGAGAGGCGGGATTGGGGAAGAAAGACGAATAACATGAAACAAGCAATGACTGCAACAAGTAAGCAACACTGCTGGAGGGAGAAGGGGCGGACAAACGCCAGTCTAGGCTCCACAACACACGCGTTCACAACAAGAGCTGGCAACAGCCACTTTCGATGCTGTTGTTGTTCTATTGTTGCGATTGTGATGCCATTCGGAAAAGATCTTTGAAGTTTTCGGAGTTTCGGAAATGGTTACGAAAATAAAACGAACTCGTCACGAGAAGCGGGGATGGCATCGTTGAGATGAGGAAACATGCACATATCACACGATCCGCGTAAGAATCGGACGAATTTCGGGCAGATGGGACCTAGGAGCTAAGTGCGCGGTTATAGGGGTTTTCAAGGGTGCTCTACAAGGTAGTATAGGTGATTTTGTCCCAATATGCAAATTTGGTCAGTTAAGGGACCATGACCTCAAATCAGTCAGTTTTTGTCCAAAATTATTTTTTAATAGCTCGTTCGATTTGTCTTGATAATATAAGACATTTTGTACACGAACATTTTTTTTCATAAAACAAAAAAGAAAAAAGTTATGATCAATTATTTTTTAAAAATTTCATATTTCATTTTTTTGAGAAACAAAAATCACTACTATATTCGGATTTTGCACCTTTGAATTAGTCTGTGTAGTTGTTTTCAGGCAAATCTGATGTTGCCTTTGTGTTCATCCGTGATGTTGAAAATGGCCTAACTATCAATCGCAAAATTTCATGATAACGCCAGAAGGCAACACTAAATTTGTATAAAAACAATTATGTAGACTAATAAAAAGGTGCAGAATCCGAATATGTAAGCGGTTTTTGTTATTTCAGATGGATAAAATTTAAAAGTGACAGGAAAATGCGAATTTTCACATTTGAGCCACTTTCATTGCCTTGAATGAGCAAAAAGGCAACACCGGATTTGGCTATAAACCAACACATATACTAATCAAGAGGTGTAGAATCCGAATATAGTAGTGATTTATGTTGTATCAGAACGAAATACTTGGAAAATGGCGGGAAAACGCAAAGTTTTGATTTCGAGCCATTTTCATCGCTCTGGATGGAAGAAAAGGCAACATCGGATTTGGCTATAAACCAAAACTAATACTAACTAAAAAATGTAGAATCCGAATATAGTAGTGGTTTCTGTTGTTTCGAAACGAAAGACTTGGAAAATGGCGGTAAATCGCAAAATTCTTATTTCGGGCCATTTTCATCGCTCTGGATGGAAGAAAAGGCAACACCAGATTTTCACGAAAAAAATCATAGTGATTAGATTAAACGCGTAGAATCGAATGATGTTAGTCGTTTTTGTTGTTTCGAGGCGAAAAGATCTCAAAAAAATAAAATATGAAAATTTTTGAAAATTTTTGATCATAACTTTTTTCTTTTTTGTTTTATGAAAAAAATGTTTATGTACAAAAAGTCTTATAATATCAAGACAAATCGAACAAGCTTTTCAAAAATAGTTTTGGACAAAAACTGACTGATTTGAGGTCATGGTCCCTTAACTGACCAAATTTGCATATTGGGACAAAATCACCTATACAACCTTGTAGAGCACCCTTGAAAACCCCTATAACCGCGCACAAGTTCCTAGGTCCCACCTCGTCCGGTTCTTACGCGGATCGTGTGATATAACATTCGTGTTCGGCATAAGAACGAAGTGTGCGTGCGTCGGAGTCTTCCCGACTCGGCCGAAGGGGAAAGGGAAGGGGAAGGGACGAAAACAGCCGGGGGACAGTCAACACGCGGCTACTCCGCACGCCACTCCACTATAGCAACACGCATTGTTTCGTATGAGAAGAGGGGCAGTGGGCGAATACCCACATCACGCATCGTAAACTACTACTGCCGTGAATGGTATAGTGTGTCCTCTGGGGCGGCGTATGTATGGCATACACAAACTCCCCATAAATACAACAGTGTGTTGGTTGGAAAGAGAGTGTGTGTTTTTTTGTGGTAAACAACAAAGAGAAACGAGCGGTCGAGTGGTGAAGGATAGCCCCAACTAACCGCCACTCAGAGAGTGTGTTCAGTTCACTATTCGAGAGAGAGAGAGAGAGAGAGAGAGAGAGAGAGAGAGAGAGAGAGAGAGAGAGAGAGAGGAAGAGAGAGATGCTGCTAACCAACATTTGCAAGACATTCGCTTCCTGCTACGTGGTTGTAAGTTCACTGTTCCATCATCTCTACTCTACTGATCGTATCATCGATGATCATACTGCACAGGATGATAATCAGCTGTCCGACGAACCGGATCGACTCTTTTTTCGAGAGAGAACGTGTCAACGCGAGAATCAAATAGGAACAGCGAGTCCCGCCCACGCGAGTCCGCACAAAAAGTGCAAATCAATCGGCTAGTGCTTATGTTAGTAGTATCGCGACTTTCGAACAGACACACATGTCCGCTAGAGGCGAGAGAGGGAGGGGGACGATGTGGTATTTGGACAGTGTTGTTGCTAGTGCTCCCATAAAGTACATACAACATAGTAGTACCTATACTATAATAAGCTCGCACTTATAAGCTCAGGATTTGAAAACATTGTCCTGAATTTAGAACATACAGTATACTGAAAGAATGCATTGAAGGTTGATGGTCTTTATATATCTCTACTCCCCTCACATGACCACATGGCGTTATGGTAACGCTCTCGCTGGGCAAGCAGAAATGCGCAGGGGTACATACTCACACAAAAATTGTGAAATTGAAAACATAATTTCTAAACTAATGAATTCTGATCTCTGTCAGCACCTCAGTCACTTGTGGAAAAAGTGGAACTCATTTGCGGGCCCAGTATACTGGAACCTCCGAGACACCAAGTGACCAGCAAATTTCTGCGCACAACGTAAAAAAAAAACACACACACAGCAGTAGTGTGAAAGCGGGAAGATTAATGGGAGCGTTCGTATGTCCGAAAAAAAGATAAGGGAAAAAGAACGGCTGTTGCGTTGCGAAATGACGCCGGCAAGTGACCTTTGAAAAAATATCGCGATGTAGTGGAAGTAGTAGACAGAGAGAGAGAGAGAGAGAGAGAGAGAGAGAGAGAGAGAGAGAGAGAAAGAGAAAGGGAGAGAGAAAAGTGTGAATCGAATATTCGGGGCGATAGAGGGAAGAGGCTCTTTCCTCCTTCCTTCTCCTTCCTCCTCCGTCCTCCCTCTCTTCCGCCAAGACGCAGCGACGACAGGAATAGGGCGCGACTGCAGGTGAACCAACACTCTCTCACCCCATCTTCTATGCCTGCACCCACTCAAGCAGCACACTCTATCGCCGCTCTGCCGCCCCGCGTCTCTTTCTCTCGATCGATGCGCAGCCCATACTCGCACACTCTCTCCCCTTCGGGCGGCGGCAGGGAGAGGGTGGGAATCTTGAGATTGCAACAGAAAAAGTAGTGTGAGTGGGAATGAGTGCAGAGAGTCGTCTGTCAATTGGAAGAAGTACGAGAATAACATGAGGCGGATGTCGCGAAAGCAAGACGTAGTCGCGTGTTATTCCGGAGTATCAAGAGGAGTAAATAGGATTATTTGCGGAGAAGAGGCTCTATATGCTCGTGTCGGAAACAGAAAAGCAGTACTACTAGCAAGAGAGGGAAAGTTGAGAAATGAACAGCATTGGAAAGCACAGGTGAGTCAGCGAAACCGCGGTGAGACCACGAGAACACACCGAGAAGCCAGCTACACCTACAATACGCTCCCGGTAAAGTGCGGCGGGAAGACTCTACCACATAGTTGGAGAGATAGAGAGAGAAATAGAGATAGAGAGAGAGAGAGAGAGAAGAGGAAAGAAAGAGAGTGAGATTGGGAGAGAGTAAGAGGAAAGCGGAAAGTCCATATCTGTTTGCTCTCACTCTCTCTCTCCCTCTCTCGCGGGGAGTGATTGCTTTGCTGAGGTATCACTCCCCGCTATCTATCTGCCCACTCGAGTAGATCGCATGTCAATTCACTGTTCCTCTTCAACTATTCAACTTTTTGCGAAGATAGAGAAATAGAAAAAAAGAGAGAACAGGATAGAAAGAGAGAGAGAGAAAGAGAAAGAGAGAAAGAGAGAGAGAGAGAGAGAGAGAGAGAGAGAGAGAAGCGGCCGTCATGCGAGTAACGTGAGACGCGAGTGTTTTCATCAACGTTTTCAGCTCTTCCGTTCCGACACACACTGCAGCATAGCATCAGGAGACAGTGAAATCGAATCCGAGTCAACAACGACATTAGACAATGGACACTGATCGGCTATCGAAAAGCACACAGAGTAGAGGCATGCGGCCAATTTGGATGGGGCATGTAACGTGACACTGCATGACTCACATTTCATGATTACGCGGTATGAAGAGAGAGAGAGAGAGAGAGAGAGAGAGAGAGAGAGAAGAGAGGATGCTGAATACATGGCATCGATATCACGAATGGATATCCGGACGACGGATATGGACACCATAGATTCGGTGTGCGATTTTGGCAGCTACTGACGAGCTCAACACTCAAAGAACGCCTTCTTCCGCTGAAACGCGGGAACAATAGACAATAGCGCTCCGCGAAAAAGGAAAGTGCCTTTCTCTAGCGCTCTCTCTCTCACTCTCTCCTCTTCTTTCTCTCTCTCCCCTCTCTCTTATCAGCCAGTCATCAAACGCCCCACAGGTGATTCGGCCAATCGTAAAGGAAAATCTAGCAGCTCCGGCCGGCAAATATGCGGGCGGAAGGGATATTTGAAAAGTGCGCGCGCGCGTAGTGTATAACGATAATGAGACCACGTGGGGTGGGTGCACATGCCGACGACTGGCACTCCTGATTTATGGGGCACCCCTGGCAGCAAGGCGGCTGGCAGCGGCGGGGAACGACGACAGGTTGCTACTCTCTTACTCACTCCGAGAAGAGAAGGAGAGAGAGAGAGAGAGAGAGAGAGAGAGAGAGAGAAGGATGGAGGAAGAAAGAAAGAGAGTACGTACATAATTGCCATGTGAGACATGTGTCGCACGCAAATTGGACACGTGACCGCGAAGAGTGCCTGGGTTAGAGTCGGCCCAGTGATTCAATCGAGCGAGCTCATTCCGGAAAATACAGTTGGTCAGTGAGAGAAGAGAGAGGTAGAGGAAGAGGGAGAGAGAGGGGAGAGAGAGAGAGAGAGAGAGAGAGAGAGAGAGAGAGAGAGAGTCAAAGGGGCCGAGGACGCAATCGATCTCGCACTCACACTCGGCGCGATCGGATCTCACTCTCCGTTCTCACAACACTGAGACATGCGGGGTATGATGGGTGATAGGGAAGACTGATCGGCCATCTCTCTCTCTCTCTCTCTCTCTCTCTCTCTCTCTCTTTCTCTCTTTTTCTCTCTCTCTCTCTCTCTCTCTCTCTCTCTTTCTGACTCTGTGCTTGTTGACAGGTCAAAAAAGTTTGATTTTTGAGTTTTGGAAAAGCGCAGCAGTGATAGGAATGGAAGAGTCCGAGAATAGTGCTTCAGTGACAGATAATTGATAACTTATATCTGACAGCCAAAGCTGTGACGGGCGATAGCTCATCGCAATTCTTCGAGAAAGGAGTGGAAAAACCTCATTGAAAGGGAGGGAGCATGGGGGAGAGAGAAAGAGACAAAGAGAGAAAGAGAGAGAGAGAGAGAGAGAGAGAGAGAGAGAGAGAGAGAGAGAGAGAGAGAGAGAGACCTCCATCTATCATCACACCTTTGCAATGGCACTGCGGCGAGAGTGATTTGTTGCTCTGCGACGAGGCGAGTCATATAAAACCGGTACAATCATTGCAGCCTCTTCTCTCTCTCTCTCTCTCTCTCTCTCTCTCTCTCTCTCTCTCTCTCTCTCTCTCTCCTACCGCTTTGCGTTGACAGAGTGATCGACGAACGGTTCTAATAAAACACAACGAACCTCGACACGAGCATACACGCGCATAATCTGAGAGGTGGGGAAGACTACTGTAGCAGAGACGTTCGATTAGCCTGGTTAGACGCGAGAGGGGCCAAGGTGATCGCTCATACGGCTCTTTTTTGCAAAAAGTAGAAACAGAAAAAGGAGGAAAGCTAAAGGAAGCAAGAAGTGGATGAAAAAGCAAGGAACCGCTAATCAACGCATTGCGCATTCTTTCACTTTCTTTTTGCACTAATTGTGGCTAACGAAGCAGAAAGACGGGTTCTCTTCTCTCCGATTGCCAAATTGGAGAATGGGAGAGGAACTGATGAGAGCGATGGCACAAAAACAGATTCGAGGGAAACTGGTGCGATCGTAGCTAGCGCTATTATTTTATGTAGGTTGGAGAGAAAAAGAAGCGCCAAACATAGACACTCTTTCCCGTTGTCATTCGATCCGTGTTCCTGTTTTGTTGAACGCGGAAAGCGATCGCATAAACAAACACTAACAATGGAAAAACACTTGAATGAAAAGAAAATAACTGGTATACGAAACATAAAAGATTTACGTGTGTTGGATATGGATAGATGTATCATGGAATGTGAGAGGCGAATGAGAAAGTGTGCGTGAGGTGAATGGAGGAGAAGGGGGCGCTTTCCCACCACTTGGTTCCGTTTTCATCCACTCTCTCTCTGGGATTCGCGTTTCCCACCGCCACGCTGTCTCCCTCTCTGTTCCGTCCGTATCCCGCGGCGACCGACGCGCCAACTATTTGAAACAAACCCCCGCTGCCTGCCAAATCGCATCCGCATCTCACGAATTTGAAATATCCGCTGAAGATGAAGAAACTATGCAGTTTGTTTGGAAAGAGTTTACTAGTTGAGGATACGCCAAGCGGCCAATCGTAAGCAGGACAATATATGTTCCGATTTTAAACTGTTTGACGGTTCAGGTAAATAATGTTAAAAGAGGGTGAAGTCACAAAAATGAATCGTAAATGACAATCTTTTCAAAATAGATTTCATGCGGCGGTGCGCGCATTTTATGAGCTTTACGATGCCGACTCATGGGCGGATTTTAATCAAAAACGCTGAATGGCGCGCACACTATTTACAACGGGCACTGTAAAGCAGCACGGATCTCAAACACTCACCCAAACACCGTCTAATCGGAGAATGGCGTGTATTGTTCAGCCCGCGTATCAATCGAAATCACTGATAGCGCAATAGGAGTGGTTTGATAAGGGGTGAGTGAGGAGAAGGAGGAGTATGATCTATTGGGTGTGTCGAAACAGACTGTTTTCCACCATCGTCTGCTCTCAAGGGACAGCGAGGCGTGACGCGGAAAGAAGCAAGCAAAAAAGGAAGTAACACCAAAAAGGACACTTGAACAACAGAAATGCTGAAAGCAGCGAATGGATGAAAGCTTGCGTATGCAATGATTTTGAACACCCATGAAAGCATTTGCTTGAAAAAGTGGAACAAGAAAAGATCTATTGTATTTTCTTGTTTTTATTTATTTCAAAACGTTTTGTAGTCAAATTTGAGTGACTGTGACAACAACGAAAAATCATACAATTTGAAAGAGAAGTCTGAGACAGTCTCTATTCAATCTTCGCACTACAGAGTGTTTTGAAGCAGCGCTCGCGAGACAATCATGAGAAGTTATACATTTGGAGAACCAAGAATATTCTAAAGTACTTCGGTAATGATGCCAAGCACTTTTGGGTGTTTTGAAACTTGAAAGTTCATACACGCACGACGTCAGTTGTTATGCATGCGCTTTACATCGCGTCGGATGAACGTGCAGAAATCACGTCAACGAGAATTTGCAAAAACATTACGAGTGAACTAACGCAGAATGAACTCTTCGCAGTTAATAGCATTTGCAGAAACGAGAAAAATGACGCGACATAAGTATAAGTGACTAATGATAGATAACAGAGCAAAGACATAAGACAACCACCAAGTTTGTACGTAGTCACAGATCTAACACGTATCATTCTCCAAAAGCTTAGTCACTGAATCCGATCAAACAAGAATGTCATCGACAGTCATCGTTTTTTGTTCTTCTGCGTCGGCCGCTGACCACTAATTCGATCTGCAAACTCGCCACAGCCGGCCCGGCGACATTTTGATGATGAAAAGGTAAATCAAATGATTCGTGGAAACGCACAAGATGCGAACATGTCTTATGAGTTGGCCGAACAATGTTGTAGTGGTTGTGCGAAGTAAATGGATGCCTGCCTCGTGTGCTCTTTATTCGAATAAAGAAGATTCGGATTAGCCGTTGTACAAAAATAGTAACATCCGATAATCACTTATCCGGAATGACCTTATTAATGCGAAAAAGAGAAAAAAGAAATGGCGAAAAATAGCGAAGGCCACGGCGTTGCAAACCGGACTCACTCTATTATCCTCCTCTCTCCTCTCTTTTCTATCTTCCTCTCTCTTCCTCTCTCTCTCTCTCTCTCTCTTTCTCTCTCCCCCGTATGGAGACCGCGAGAAACGATTGAGTTCTACATGGAATGGGGACAGAATGGGGCGAGAGGAAAATAAGAGAGAGGCGAGAGAGACAGGGAAATAGCGTGTGGAAGTAACGAAGCTGATTGCGAAAGTGTGACGCGCGTGTTGTGAAAACGAGCTCTCGTCATCTGTACTATGCAGTCACGTGGCGGGCGAGCGAGAGAGAGAGAGAGTGGGAACCGATTTGTCCTCCTTCCTCTATACCCCTCCCCCCTCTCTCTTATCTCCTCCCATGTGAGTGAGTGCACTGGACCCATCCAGAAAAGCACGTGATAGCAGCATGTGAACATAGATACTGACAGCCCACAATGTTGGCTTGCATGAGATGGATAAAACGCAATACAAGAACATATTCTACGCGAAAAAGTGCGAGTAGACACGTTTGGTTTCTAGGAGCGAGAGAACAAAGCCCGCTCGACTCACTTCCTGACAACAGAAAGAGAAAGAAAGACGCATCATGCGAGCAGACCAGCTGCGAACCACGAGAGAGAGAGAGAGAAAAAGAGAGAGAGAGAGAGAGAGAGAGAGGATGCGAGTTGTGAAGATGTGAGGGATGAAGTTTCAAAGGTGTTGAGGAACGGAAACTGGTTGCAGCGAGGGCACACAAACAGCAGACGTTTATGCGAATCCGAATGTGACACTTTTCACGAATAGCAAACACTGTTCGAAATGGCGAGTTCGAACGATGATGTGATTGGTGGTGTGATGTGGGAATGGCGCGAGCAATGTGATTGCGTGTACTCTACGTGATCACATGTACTACAAATCACAAGAGGCGAATCGAGCAGCGTCCGCATCTAAATGTATAGCATCGCGCCATTTCCAAGTCCAAACGCACGCGACTCGGCCAGGCCATGATTGATAGCGCATGTACACAGACACAGACACCCCACGTGACAACGGCGGCGAGTGCAAAAATGAAAGTGTCGAGAGACGGAAACGTGGCGATAAAATGACTGATCGACGGCTGGGGATATGAATTTACAACAAGGCATATGAGAAATGGCACGAGAGCTGCTGACAAGGTGACAAGCGGTCACTTGACACTGCTCAAATGTATAATAATTTTTTTTCAAAATTGAACCCTTCAGAGAGCAAATGCGCACGAGCAACATGCAAGATTCTCTTTCACACAGAAGCCGCCTATTCGTATTGTTCACACATGGTGTTTGATTGTGTGTGTAGTGTGTGAAATGAGAACGCCACACACTCAGTGTACAAGCAAACACTGAGATAATCCGATGACATATGCGACACCCGGCGCTATGATATGCATTGTGTTTGTGCTTCTGTCTGCGGGAACGAGAGAAAGAGAGAGAAAGGGGGGGGACACTCTTTGGTTTTACCACCACAATCTTACAAACGGTGTGAAAGAAAAGGAGGGAAAATCATTGAATTGGTTATGTTTTGTACCGTTCATGCTCAGAAACAGTAGAATGATATACGAATATGAGACTCACTCAACTGTTCACTACGCAGTTTGTACTGTTTTCTATTGCTGGTTGGGGGCGAATCGAGTTTTCTCTTCACTCACGCTCAAGTGTCAGAGTGGCACAAAATTGCTATACCCTATACCCAATTTCTTCCTTATCGATCCAACAGTTGATACACTTTCGACAACTTCACTCACACTCATTGTTGATTTCTTTTTCTTTTCTCTTAATCCACGATCTATGATTCACGTTGCCGGGTCAGCCGCTGTGTTTAAGTCATTTGTATTATGATGACAATGCAATTGAAAAAAATAGGAATGCATTTGGCTATCGTCGTCTTCCTTTTCCAACTCTGCTCGGTCTTGCCGCACAACATTCTCGTCTACTTGCCGCAGCTCGCTCAGTCCCACGTGGAGTTCATGGCCACACTCGCCGATCTTCTACAGGAGGACGGACACCAAGTGGTGAGTCAAGCCTACCTTTTACCCACATCATCTTTCTCCACTTTTTTACTGCCAGTCTCGGACACCTCTGCAGTATCCTTTTTTTTCAAACGAGGTTAACCGTCTTTGCAGACAGTCATCATGCCAGAAATCGACCTCAACACGCGTCCGATGGTGGAGAAAGCCGAGCTCATCAAGATACCCTCCGCTTTTGAAGTGAGTAAGACAGAAAGTTTAGTGTTTAGAGGAGTAGGTTTGAGTGGAGGAATGGAATTGAGTGTAGTATAATGTAGAAAACAACAAAATAGGCAATACGTGGGAACACAGTTTTCTTTTTATTTCTTGTTGAAATAAACAAGTGTCTCTAATAAGAAATGGTGAATAAAGAAATCAACTTTTTTTTTGCAGAGTTCGCCGGCTTTAGACGATTTCACAACAATGATGTTGACAGCACAACGACAAGACGTGAGAGGTAGGTAAAGGTTCAAATTACTTTGTGATAGCAAAATGAAATTGACATTACTTTCTCAGACGAGCTGCTTGCCGGCGTCTTCACAAGGCAGTGTCGAAGTGAGTTTCGACGCTCAATATAAAAAACAAAACAAAAAACAAGGCTAGGCTCAAAGCTTGTCGTCAACTGCAGAAGACCTATTTACAAACAAGTTCAGTTAAAAGGCCGCGCTTTCTCGAAAATTGACTGTTTGTAGCATGAAGCAATTGTTTGATAATTCATAGTCAACGCCGTTAAAAGCTGTGTCACTTCAGAAACTCTAAAGCAAGTCGACTTCCTTCAAGAGCGGCAGTTCGACTTGGCAATCAGTGAAGCGTTCGACTACTGTGGGCACGGTGAGAGCTATGGGCCCTCCGTGATGTGAGTGACAGCAGGTATCTTCCACCTGCTGGGCATCTGCAACACCATCACCGCGTCGTCGGCCGGCCTGCCCGACTTCGTGAGAGACGCGCTGGGCCTGCCCGTCGACAGCTACACGCATGGTGGGAGAGGTGGGATATGTACTGTGCTATCGTTTCAGCCACTCTCTCTGTGACGGACGGCTTCACGTCGCTCTTCTCTCGCGCGCGCAACTTCTACTACACTCACCTCAGCAGCCGGTTCTTCGCAAACACCGCCGAGCAGACAGAAGCAGTGTTCAAGAAGAAGTACGGTGAAGAGTTCCCCGACATGAAGGTGTGTACAATCACAACGCTTTCAGGTTTCAGAACTTCTGGTTAACAGTGCTGCTTGCATTAAACTGATAAAGTGTATGTACGGCTTACTTTGCGTAAATCGCTTTTTGCTTGACCGAACACCCTCCCCGTGTCAGACGCTTGTCGGCGATTCTTCCTACATATTCACAAACCTCGATCCGCTCATCGACTCACCGCGGCTCAAGTTCGACAAGGTGAGCTTATCTCACAACACTCCTAACAATAACATTCTGAAAAAAGTTTCGATTCGTCCTTGTTTAGGTCGTTCATCTCGGAAGCATCCGCAACCATACCGAGGTCGGAGCTCTCAATGAGGTTCGTTCTGTTTGAAGACGAAAGTTTCATATAAATATTTGGTACTCGGTACGCGATTTCGCAATCATTTAATCATATCACATAGTGTGTATATCGAGAACTGCTTGCAGACGTGGAAGTCGTTGTTGACGGCGCGTGCCGAATGCATGCTGGTGTCGTTCGGGTCGACAGCGCAGAGCAGCAGCCTTATATGGGCACACAAGAAGGCAATCGCCGCGGCTATGCGACGGATGAGCGACGTGACATTCGTGTGGAAAGACAAGGCGGTGAGGTGTTCCTATGCAATTCTGTACTTTGCAAACACTCATCCACTGCCAACAATTTCCTAAAACTTTGGCATGTTCAAAAGCTTTTTATATAAAAAAAAAGCAGAGAGTTTTTTCCTGAACTCGTATTTTGGACACATCCATGTGTTGTGTTAAACAATATGCAGACAACCGTCTCCTTGTCTCCCAACCTTGTTCTTTCCAGGATGACTACTCGTTCCTGGAGGGCGTTCCGAACGTACACGTGTCTGCGCGGCTGCCGGAGCGGGAGATGCTGAGTGGGTGGCCGTACACTCGCAACTTCGACACACTTCCTGTTCAGACTCGGGCCTCGTCCCCGCCTTTCTCACACACGCAGACAGTGACTCCATCTCTGAAGCCAGCCACGCGGCTGTGCCCCTAGTCGTGGTAAGTAGCTAAACCAATAGCCTTTAATTCTCTGTTGTGTTTTCTTTGATGACCACGTTGAGGTGCCTCTGTTGTCAAAGCAGTCCCGCCTTGCGCAGGCGTTGGTTCGTCGCGGAGCCGGGGTGTGGCTCGACAAGCAACAGCTGGGCGACGCCGACGCGGTCGAGGCTGCGATGCGGCGGGCGCTCTACGACCACAAGTACTCGATTTGTGTCGTCAGCATGTTTTTTACTATGTGGTCGGAGTCATTACCGTGGTCACACATTTTGCAGTATTCGCAAAAGCATAACGCGTCTGTCTGATCAGCTGCGCAGTCGGCCATTTGCTCCCAGGGACATGCTCCTCAAGTACACCCGGTTTGCAGCTGAGAACGGGCGGTTGGGTATGTGTTGCAAACATAGTTAAACTACTTGCGAATTCACCTTGAAGATGTTTTGTTGTATTATGTTTGTAGTTATGTACCTATTGTTTCAGAGTCACTCTCCTCGTCTGGCCGATACCTTTCCAACATCGAGCTCTATAATCTAGACGTGTTTGCTCTGATTGGAGTAGTTGTGCTATCTGTCAGCTGGTGTGCCTGGAGAGTCACCCGCATTCTCATACAAAACATCATCCGACTGCGACACTCGCACAAAGAGAAAGTGCACTGAGTTTTGCACATATCTTCTTTCAATTCAACTATAAACCTTTTTTTTTGTTGCTGTGGTTGATTTTGATGTTGTAATTGTTGTTGTTTTGATTTTTTTTAATGTGAGTAACGATAGATAAGTGTATGTATTTATATATATATATATATATATATATATATATATATATATATATATATATATATATATATATGTATATATGAAGTCAGCATACTTCATACTGTTTCTAATTTTGTGTGTTGACTGCGACTAAAAGCTGGAAAGTACCAGCATGTAAAAAAATTGCAGTATTTTTGAGTAAGCGTTGAAGTGTTTGGTTCCCAAGGGATATCTGAGACCAATTAACATAGAACGTATACATCTTTGAGTTCGTTTTCCCTGTTCATCAAAGTTCAAAATATTCCAATTGGAAGTTACCATAGTTACACAGTTTCAGTGATCAGTTTTGTACATACTTCTTATTACATGACTAACAAAAAGTATCATTAAACAAAGTTCCTCCAATAAGAATGTCTGCTATCTGGTCTCACCAGATGCTCGTAAACACTGCATACTACACCTCTGTTCTATCCACTCCTTTCAACATATTTCTCATCTATGTCATCTACAAAAGCAATTCCAAGAAGACTATGAGCCAGTACAGATATCTTCTCGTCATATTTGCTATTGTCAATATTTTCTACGCGGTCGTCAATATTTTGACCATACCGGTGAGTCGTATTGAACGTCTAGTCTATTCGACTTCCCGAAGTTATTCACCAAAAAATCGTGTCAGTCAAGTTTTCTTGAGATTTTTTCGAGTTAGTCATTCACAATATCTTTGAATTGTATACTACTGGCTGATTAACTCATTGTATGGCGTTGCCATACAAATTTCAAACTGTAAACGAGTGAACGCGTCGTTCAGATCGCCATCGCTGCATCGGACTCCTACATCTTTGTTTCTGTGTCTCCCATCACCAACGGTCTCAACCGCTTGCCGTTTCTTCTCGCCTATTCCTCTACCTACATATTATGCCTGGTTTCGCTCACATTTCAGTTTGTCTACAGATATATTGTCATCTGCAAGTGGGTTATGATCTGGCAATACTCAATCAGTCAAAAAAAAAAACACGCGTTTTGTTCGCAAACTTAGTTTTTTTTTACTAGACATGAAACGTTCATTCCTGTTAATTTTTCTAGAAATTCTTTGTTTCAAAGAAATAATCTGTTCGTTCTTGCGTCCTGAAGAATCTGTTTTTTCATGTACCCAATATTTGTAGACCCGGCCTCGTACCTATACTGTCTCGATACACTGCGGTCTACTGCATAGTCGCTCTTTATTTCACCACAGCGTGCATTTCTTGTTCGCTCATTGGCGTTCCTGACCAACGCACCATTGATAAGGTGCGTTTGAGTCAAGTACTATTTCGACAGAAAATTGTAAATCGTTGTGAATATAGGTTTTCATTTTCAGATTGCTCCTTATCTACGTTCAGAGTACAATACCGTACTTGATTCTTCGAATGTATTGGGTTTTAACTACAGAAGAGTATTTTTGTCTCGTATTATCAGAATGTGTCGTTCATATTTAGATAAACGAAAACGGCGAGTCTGAAATCCACCTAAAAGGCCTGGCCGGTTACGCCGGAGTATTAGGTCACATGGTAAGTTCTTGTTCTCTTGACTTCACGCATCTAACAGATATGTAACTCCAGTTTATTCTTTTTGTCATCATCATCTTTATCACTGCCCGCATAGTGCAAAAACTGAACCGAAACGATCTGAGCCCATTGTTTCGCAACATTCAGGCGCAACTTTTTCGAGCGCTTTTATTGCAGGTAAGTGAAGGGAGAAACTTCACAAACTTTAAGTAAACAACAGTGTGTCAAATCACGCGCCGGTCTGTCTGAATGTCCTATTATCTTTTAAAAGGACTTCCGTAAGAGAAGAGTTTGTGTTACTCAACATGCATGAGCTTTTGTTGCATTACGTTGAGTAACACAAACTCTTCTTTTACGGAAGTCCTTGAATGAATGAATTTATTACAGTAATAATCTGCGTCACACATCAATAATCAACGTTCAAAACCAAAGAAAAAGAGGATATCGCATAAAGCACGTGTCATCGTAGATAGAGGAATGGGATCACCCTGCCTGAATGGTGGGAGTGGAGCGGCGGAGGGGACCGCTTGCTACGCCGCGAGGCGAGCACAAGGCAAAACCATCCATATCATAACAAATCGCATGTAAATGCTATATCGGATATGAAATTTTTCGGGTTGGTGTTTATAGGAACAATGGGAACGTGATTGTAGCGATATTGGTGATGTGGTGGGCGGGGGTCGGCGATTTCTCTACTGGGGTACCATGACACTTATTCAATTTGTTTACGTGAGCGTCTCGGGATCGTATGGTGGTATAGTGGAAGGAGATGTTCCGAAAGGTCGAGGTTCCAAATTCTCCCGAGAGGGCACCGCCAGAAGGAGAGGACACAGCCGAGGCGGTGGATGAGCAGCGACACGCCAGACATCACATATATACAGGACATGGCGTTACAAACACTCAAACAGAACAATACAAACGAAACGACACATACATGGAACATAAAGCACATAAACCAGAAAACTAATCAAAAGGTGCTCATGATTTGAGCTGCAAAATTTTTGTCAGATCAATACGGGAGAGTGTTTTTGCAAAAATGGAATGCTTTTTACCGAATATGCGTGGGTGGGATTTGGACAAAGTGACAATGTATCTGGCTGTTCTCAGTGCAAAACAATTGTGTAAGAGTGTGGATCGAGTGGCTTTGATGTGTAAGGCAAATGTTTCGTGGCGACCACGGGATGGTTTGATTCGGAACAATGACGAAAAGCGAGTGGATACTAGTCCCTTGAACATTTTGTGGGCTAGTATCAAGTCACTACGAGCGCGTCTTTCACTAAGGCTAACAAGGCCTAGCGTCTTGAGTCTGAATGAGTAATCGGGCATTGACTGTGGGTATGAGTCACACGGGTAAACTCGATAGAATACTATGCGGGTGAAATAGCGTTGAACACGTTCTAATGCGCGAATGTCTTTCATAAGGTGTGGATTCCAGACAGGGCTCGCGAATTCTAAGATGGGCAATACATATGTTTTGTACAACGTGATCAAAATGCGCTGGTCGTCTGTGGTGATGGATCGCAAAAGAAGACGAGCTCTGTTCATTGCTGACTGAGCTCGCACGCACGCATTGAGACAAGGGTTTGCAGAGGAATCTACTTGCAGGCCGAGATCGCGGATGCGTTCACTACTAGACAAAACAGTGTCACCTAGCGAGTACTCATGGGCAGGGTTGCCCCTTCCCAGATGAACCACACTACACTTGGAATCGGCAAGTTCTAACTGCCATAGTCGCGACCACTCTATTATATGTCTAATAGCGAGCTGCAAGGCAGCGTGGGCAGTACCCGCAGAAGCGCGATCATAGGCACGTTTGGTTTCTAGGAGCGAGCGAACAAAGCCCGCTCGACTCACTTCCTGACAACAGAAAGAGAAAGAAAGACGCATCATGCGAGCAGACCAGCTGCGAACTACGAGAGAGAGAGAGAGAGAGAGAGAGAGAGAGAGAGAGAGAAAGAGGGGGGGGGAGGATGCGAGTCGTGAAGATGTGAGGGATGTGAGGGATGAAGTTTCAAAGGTGTTGAGGAACGGAAACTGGTTGCAGCGAGGGCACACAAACAGCAGACGTTTATGCGAATCCGAATGTGACACTTTTCACGAATAGCAAACACTGTTCGAAATGGCGAGTTCGAACGATGATGTGATTGGTGGTGTGATGTGGGAATGGCGCGAGCAATGTGATTGCGTGTACTCTACGTGATCACATGTACTACAAATCACAAGAGGCGAATCGAGCAGCGTCCGCATCTAAATGTATAGCATCGCGCCATTTCCAAGTCCAAACGCACGCGACTCGGCCAGGCCATGATTGATAGCGCATGTACACAGACACAGACACCCCACGTGACAACGGCGGCGAGTGCAAAAATGAAAGTGTCGAGAGACGGAAACGTGGCGATAAAATGACTGATCGACGGCTGGGGATATGAATTTACAACAAGGCATATGAGAAATGGCACGAGAGCTGCTGACAAGGTGACAAGCGGTCACTTGACACTGCTCAAATGTATAATAATTTTTTTTCAAAATTGAACCCTTCAGAGAGCAAATGCGCACGAGCAACATGCAAGATTCTCTTTCACACAGAAGCCGCCTATTCGTATTGTTCACACATGGTGTTTGATTGTGTGTGTAGTGTGTGAAATGAGAACGCCACACACTCAGTGTACAAGCAAACACTGAGATAATCCGATGACATATGCGACACCCGGCGCTATGATATGCATTGTGTTTGTGCTTCTGTCTGCGGGAACGAGAGAAAGAGAGAGAAAGGGGGGGGGACACTCTTTGGTTTTACCACCACAATCTTACAAACGGTGTGAAAGAAAAGGAGGGAAAATCATTGAATTGGTTATGTTTTGTACCGTTCATGCTCAGAAACAGTAGAATGATATACGAATATGAGACTCACTCAACTGTTCACTACGCAGTTTGTACTGTTTTCTATTGCTGGTTGGGGGCGAATCGAGTTTTCTCTTCACTCACGCTCAAGTGTCAGAGTGGCACAAAATTGCTATACCCTATACCCAATTTCTTCCTTATCGATCCAACAGTTGATACACTTTCGACAACTTCACTCACACTCATTGTTGATTTCTTTTTCTTTTCTCTTAATCCACGATCTATGATTCACGTTGCCGGGTCAGCCGCTGTGTTTAAGTCATTTGTATTATGATGACAATGCAATCGAAAGAATAGGAATGCATTTGGCTATCGTCGTCTTCCTTTTGCAACTCTGCTCGGTCTTGCCGCACAACATTCTCGTCTACTTGCCGCAGCTCGCTCAGTCCCACGTGGAGTTCATGGCCACACTCGCCGATCTTCTACAGGAGGACGGACACCAAGTGGTGAGTCAAGCCTACCTTTTACCCACATCATCTTTCTCCACTTTTTTACTGCCAGTCTCGGACACCTCTGCAGTATCCTTTTTTTTCAAACGAGGTTAACCGTCTTTGCAGACAGTCATCATGCCAGAAATCGACCTCAACACGCGTCCGATGGTGGAGAAAGCCGAGCTCATCAAGATACCCTCCGCTTTTGAAGTGAGTAAGACAGAAAGTTTAGTGTTTAGAGGAGTAGGTTTGAGTGGAGGAATGGAATTGAGTGTAGTATAATGTAGAAAACAACAAAATAGGCAATACGTGGGAACACAGTTTTCTTTTTATTTCTTGTTGAAATAAACAAGTGTCTCTAATAAGAAATGGTGAATAAAGAAATCAACTTTTTTTTTGCAGAGTTCGCCGGCTTTAGACGATTTCACAACAATGATGTTGACAGCACAACGACAAGACGTGAGAGGTAGGTAAAGGTTCAAATTACTTTGTGATAGCAAAATGAAATTGACATTACTTTCTCAGACGAGCTGCTTGCCGGCGTCTTCACAAGGCAGTGTCGAAGTGAGTTTCGACGCTCAATATAAAAAACAAAACAAAAAACAAGGCTAGGTTCAAAGCTTGTCGTCAACTGCAGAAGACCTATTTACAAACAAGTTCAGTTAAAAGGCCGCGCTTTCTCGAAAATTGACTGTTTGTAGCATGAAGCAATTGTTTGATAATTCATAGTCAACGCCGTTAAAAGCTGTGTCACTTCAGAAACTCTAAAGCAAGTCGACTTCCTTCAAGAGCGGCAGTTCGACTTGGCAATCAGTGAAGCGTTCGACTACTGTGGGCACGGTGAGAGCTATGGGCCCTCCGTGATGTGAGTGACAGCAGGTATCTTCCACCTGCTGGGCATCTGCAACACCATCACCGCGTCGTCGGCCGGCCTGCCCGACTTCGTGAGAGACGCGCTGGGCCTGCCCGTCGACAGCTACACGCATGGTGGGAGAGGTGGGATATGTACTGTGCTATCGTTTCAGCCACTCTCTCTGTGACGGACGGCTTCACGTCGCTCTTCTCTCGCGCGCGCAACTTCTACTACACTCACCTCAGCAGCCGGTTCTTCGCAAACACCGCCGAGCAGACAGAAGCAGTGTTCAAGAAGAAGTACGGCGAAGAGTTCCCCGACATGAAGGTGTGTACAATCACAACGCTTTCAGGTTTCAGAACTTCTGGTTAACAGTGCTGCTTGCATTAAACTGATAAAGTGTATGTACGGCTTACTTTGCGTAAATCGCTTTTTGCTTGACCGAACACCCTCCCCGTGTCAGACGCTTGTCGGCGATTCTTCCTACATATTCACAAACCTCGATCCGCTCATCGACTCACCGCGGCTCAAGTTCGACAAGGTGAGCTTATCTCACAACACTCCTAACAATAACATTCTGAAAAAAGTTTCGATTCGTCCTTGTTTAGGTCGTTCATCTCGGAAGCATCCGCAACCATACCGAGGTCGGAGCTCTCAATGAGGTTCGTTCTGTTTGAAGACGAAAGTTTCATATAAATATTTGGTACTCGGTACGCGATTTCGCAATCATTTAATCATATCACATAGTGTGTATATCGAGAACTGCTTGCAGACGTGGAAGTCGTTGTTGACGGCGCGTGCCGAATGCATGCTGGTGTCGTTCGGGTCGACAGCGCAGAGCAGCAGCCTTATATGGGCACACAAGAAGGCAATCACCGCGGCTATGCGACGGATGAGCGACGTGACATTCGTGTGGAAAGACAAGGCGGTGAGGTGTTCCTATGCAATTCTGTACTTTGCAAACACTCATCCACTGCCAACAATTTCCTAAAACTTTGGCATGTTCAAAAGCTTTTTATATAAAAAAAAAGCAGAGAGTTTTTTCCTGAACTCGTATTTTGGACACATCCATGTGTTGTGTTAAACAATATGCAGACAACCGTCTCCTTGTCTCCCAACCTTGTTCTTTCCAGGATGACTACTCGTTCCTGGAGGGCGTTCCGAACGTACACGTGTCTGCGCGGCTGCCGGAGCGGGAGATGCTGAGTGGGTGGCCGTACACTCGCAACTTCGACACACTTCCTGTTCAGACTCGGGCCTCGTCCCCGCCTTTCTCACACACGCAGACAGTGACTCCATCTCTGAAGCCAGCCACGCGGCTGTGCCCCTAGTCGTGGTAAGTAGCTAAACCAATAGCCTTTAATTCTCTGTTGTGTTTTCTTTGATGACCACGTTGAGGTGCCTCTGTTGTCAAAGCAGTCCCGCCTTGCGCAGGCGTTGGTTCGTCGCGGAGCCGGGGTGTGGCTCGACAAGCAACAGCTGGGCGACGCCGACGCGGTCGAGGCTGCGATGCGGCGGGCGCTCTACGACCACAAGTACTCGATTTGTGTCGTCAGCATGTTTTTTACTATGTGGTCGGAGTCATTACCGTGGTCACACATTTTGCAGTATTCGCAAAAGCATAACGCGTCTGTCTGATCAGCTGCGCAGTCGGCCATTTGCTCCCAGGGACATGCTCCTCAAGTACACCCGGTTTGCAGCTGAGAACGGGCGGTTGGGTATGTGTTGCAAACATAGTTAAACTACTTGCGAATTCACCTTGAAGATGTTTTGTTGTATTATGTTTGTAGTTATGTACCTATTGTTTCAGAGTCACTCTCCTCGTCTGGCCGATACCTTTCCAACATCGAGCTCTATAATCTAGACGTGTTTGCTCTGATTGGAGTAGTTGTGCTATCTGTCAGCTGGTGTGCCTGGAGAGTCACCCGCATTCTCATACAAAACATCATCCGACTGCGACACTCGCACAAAGAGAAAGTGCACTGAGTTTTGCACATATCTTCTTTCAATTCAACTATAAACCTTTTTTTTTGTTGCTGTGGTTGATTTTGATGTTGTAATTGTTGTTGTTTTGATTTTTTTTAATGTGAGTAACGATAGATAAGTGTATGTATTTATATATATATATATATATATATATATATATATATATATATATATATATATGTATATATGAAGTCAGCATACTTCATACTGTTTCTAATTTTGTGTGTTGACTGCGACTAAAAGCTGGAAAGTACCAGCATGTAAAAAAATTGCAGTATTTTTGAGTAAGCGTTGAAGTGTTTGGTTCCCAAGGGATATCTGAGACCAATTAACATAGAACGTATACATCTTTGAGTTCGTTTTCCCTGTTCATCAAAGTTCAAAATATTCCAATTGGAAGTTACCATAGTTACACAGTTTCAGTGATCAGTTTTGTACATACTTCTTATTACATGACTAACAAAAAGTATCATTAAACAAAGTTCCTCCAATAAGAATGTCTGCTATCTGGTCTCACCAGATGCTCGTAAACACTGCATACTACACCTCTGTTCTATCCACTCCTTTCAACATATTTCTCATCTATGTCATCTACAAAAGCAATTCCAAGAAGACTATGAGCCAGTACAGATATCTTCTCGTCATATTTGCTATTGTCAATATTTTCTACGCGGTCGTCAATATTTTGACCATACCGGTGAGTCGTATTGAACGTCTAGTCTATTCGACTTCCCGAAGTTATTCACCAAAAAATCGTGTCAGTCAAGTTTTCTTGAGATTTTTTCGAGTTAGTCATTCACAATATCTTTGAATTGTATACTACTGGCTGATTAACTCATTGTATGGCGTTGCCATACAAATTTCAAACTGTAAACGAGTGAACGCGTCGTTCAGATCGCCATCGCTGCATCGGACTCCTACATCTTTGTTTCTGTGTCTCCCATCACCAACGGTCTCAACCGCTTGCCGTTTCTTCTCGCCTATTCCTCTACCTACATATTATGCCTGGTTTCGCTCACATTTCAGTTTGTCTACAGATATATTGTCATCTGCAAGTGGGTTATGATCTGGCAATACTCAATCAGTCAAAAAAAAAAACACGCGTTTTGTTCGCAAACTTAGTTTTTTTTTACTAGACATGAAACGTTCATTCCTGTTAATTTTTCTAGAAATTCTTTGTTTCAAAGAAATAATCTGTTCGTTCTTGCGTCCTGAAGAATCTGTTTTTTCATGTACCCAATATTTGTAGACCCGGCCTCGTACCTATACTGTCTCGATACACTGCGGTCTACTGCATAGTCGCTCTTTATTTCACCACAGCGTGCATTTCTTGTTCGCTCATTGGCGTTCCTGACCAACGCACCATTGATAAGGTGCGTTTGAGTCAAGTACTATTTCGACAGAAAATTGTAAATCGTTGTGAATATAGGTTTTCATTTTCAGATTGCTCCTTATCTACGTTCAGAGTACAATACCGTACTTGATTCTTCGAATGTATTGGGTTTTAACTACAGAAGAGTATTTTTGTCTCGTATTATCAGAATGTGTCGTTCATATTTAGATAAACGAAAACGGCGAGTCTGAAATCCACCTAAAAGGCCTGGCCGGTTACGCCGGAGTATTAGGTCACATGGTAAGTTCTTGTTCTCTTGACTTCACGCATCTAACAGATATGTAACTCCAGTTTATTCTTTTTGTCATCATCATCTTTATCACTGCCCGCATAGTGCAAAAACTGAACCGAAACGATCTGAGCCCATTGTTTCGCAACATTCAGGCGCAACTTTTTCGAGCGCTTTTATTGCAGGTAAGTGAAGGGAGAAACTTCACAAACTTTAAGTAAACAACAGTGTGTCAAATCACGCGCCGGTCTGTCTGAATGTCCTATTATCTTTTAAAAGGACTTCCGTAAGAGAAGAGTTTGTGTTACTCAACATGCATGAGCTTTTGTTGCATTACGTTGAGTAACACAAACTCTTCTTTTACGGAAGTCCTTGAATGAATGAATTTATTACAGTAATAATCTGCGTCACACATCAATAATCAACGTTCAAAACCAAAGAAAAAGAGGATATCGCATAAAGCACGTGTCATCGTAGATAGAGGAATGGGATCACCCTGCCTGAATGGTGGGAGTGGAGCGGCGGAGGGGACCGCTTGCTACGCCGCGAGGCGAGCACAAGGCAAAACCATCCATATCATAACAAATCGCATGTAAATGCTATATCGGATATGAAATTTTTCGGGTTGGTGTTTATAGGAACAATGGGAACGTGATTGTAGCGATATTGGTGATGTGGTGGGCGGGGGTCGGCGATTTCTCTACTGGGGTACCATGACACTTATTCAATTTGTTTACGTGAGCGTCTCGGGATCGTATGGTGGTATAGTGGAAGGAGATGTTCCGAAAGGTCGAGGTTCCAAATTCTCCCGAGAGGGCACCGCCAGAAGGAGAGGACACAGCCGAGGCGGTGGATGAGCAGCGACACGCCAGACATCACATATATACAGGACATGGCGTTACAAACACTCAAACAGAACAATACAAACGAAACGACACATACATGGAACATAAAGCACATAAACCAGAAAACTAATCAAAAGGTGCTCATGATTTGAGCTGCAAAATTTTTGTCAGATCAATACGGGAGAGTGTTTTTGCAAAAATGGAATGCTTTTTACCGAATATGCGTGGGTGGGATTTGGACAAAGTGACAATGTATCTGGCTGTTCTCAGTGCAAAACAATTGTGTAAGAGTGTGGATCGAGTGGCTTTGATGTGTAAGGCAAATGTTTCGTGGCGACCACGGGATGGTTTGATTCGGAACAATGACGAAAAGCGAGTGGATACTAGTCCCTTGAACATTTTGTGGGCTAGTATCAAGTCACTACGAGCGCGTCTTTCACTAAGGCTAACAAGGCCTAGCGTCTTGAGTCTGAATGAGTAATCGGGCATTGACTGTGGGTATGAGTCACACGGGTAAACTCGATAGAATACTATGCGGGTGAAATAGCGTTGAACACGTTCTAATGCGCGAATGTCTTTCATAAGGTGTGGATTCCAGACAGGGCTCGCGAATTCTAAGATGGGCAATACATATGTTTTGTACAACGTGATCAAAATGCGCTGGTCGTCTGTGGTGATGGATCGCAAAAGAAGACGAGCTCTGTTCATTGCTGACTGAGCTCGCACGCACGCATTGAGACAAGGGTTTGCAGAGGAATCTACTTGCAGGCCGAGATCGCGGATGCGTTCACTACTAGACAAAACAGTGTCACCTAGCGAGTACTCATGGGCAGGGTTGCCCCTTCCCAGATGAACCACACTACACTTGGAATCGGCAAGTTCTAACTGCCATAGTCGCGACCACTCTATTATATGTCTAATAGCGAGCTGCAAGGCAGCGTGGGCAGTACCCGCAGAAGCGCGATCATAGGCACGTTTGGTTTCTAGGAGCGAGCGAACAAAGCCCGCTCGACTCACTTCCTGACAACAGAAAGAGAAAGAAAGACGCATCATGCGAGCAGACCAGCTGCGAACTACGAGAGAGAGAGAGAGAGAGAGAGAGAGAGAGAGAGAGAGAAAGAGGGGGGGGGAGGATGCGAGTCGTGAAGATGTGAGGGATGTGAGGGATGAAGTTTCAAAGGTGTTGAGGAACGGAAACTGGTTGCAGCGAGGGCACACAAACAGCAGACGTTTATGCGAATCCGAATGTGACACTTTTCACGAATAGCAAACACTGTTCGAAATGGCGAGTTCGAACGATGATGTGATTGGTGGTGTGATGTGGGAATGGCGCGAGCAATGTGATTGCGTGTACTCTACGTGATCACATGTACTACAAATCACAAGAGGCGAATCGAGCAGCGTCCGCATCTAAATGTATAGCATCGCGCCATTTCCAAGTCCAAACGCACGCGACTCGGCCAGGCCATGATTGATAGCGCATGTACACAGACACAGACACCCCACGTGACAACGGCGGCGAGTGCAAAAATGAAAGTGTCGAGAGACGGAAACGTGGCGATAAAATGACTGATCGACGGCTGGGGATATGAATTTACAACAAGGCATATGAGAAATGGCACGAGAGCTGCTGACAAGGTGACAAGCGGTCACTTGACACTGCTCAAATGTATAATAATTTTTTTTCAAAATTGAACCCTTCAGAGAGCAAATGCGCACGAGCAACATGCAAGATTCTCTTTCACACAGAAGCCGCCTATTCGTATTGTTCACACATGGTGTTTGATTGTGTGTGTAGTGTGTGAAATGAGAACGCCACACACTCAGTGTACAAGCAAACACTGAGATAATCCGATGACATATGCGACACCCGGCGCTATGATATGCATTGTGTTTGTGCTTCTGTCTGCGGGAACGAGAGAAAGAGAGAGAAAGGGGGGGGGACACTCTTTGGTTTTACCACCACAATCTTACAAACGGTGTGAAAGAAAAGGAGGGAAAATCATTGAATTGGTTATGTTTTGTACCGTTCATGCTCAGAAACAGTAGAATGATATACGAATATGAGACTCACTCAACTGTTCACTACGCAGTTTGTACTGTTTTCTATTGCTGGTTGGGGGCGAATCGAGTTTTCTCTTCACTCACGCTCAAGTGTCAGAGTGGCACAAAATTGCTATACCCTATACCCAATTTCTTCCTTATCGATCCAACAGTTGATACACTTTCGACAACTTCACTCACACTCATTGTTGATTTCTTTTTCTTTTCTCTTAATCCACGATCTATGATTCACGTTGCCGGGTCAGCCGCTGTGTTTAAGTCATTTGTATTATGATGACAATGCAATTGAAAAAAATAGGAATGCATTTGGCTATCGTCGTCTTCCTTTTCCAACTCTGCTCGGTCTTGCCGCACAACATTCTCGTCTACTTGCCGCAGCTCGCTCAGTCCCACGTGGAGTTCATGGCCACACTCGCCGATCTTCTACAGGAGGACGGACACCAAGTGGTGAGTCAAGCCTACCTTTTACCCACATCATCTTTCTCCACTTTTTTACTGCCAGTCTCGGACACCTCTGCAGTATCCTTTTTTTTCAAACGAGGTTAACCGTCTTTGCAGACAGTCATCATGCCAGAAATCGACCTCAACACGCGTCCGATGGTGGAGAAAGCCGAGCTCATCAAGATACCCTCCGCTTTTGAAGTGAGTAAGACAGAAAGTTTAGTGTTTAGAGGAGTAGGTTTGAGTGGAGGAATGGAATTGAGTGTAGTATAATGTAGAAAACAACAAAATAGGCAATACGTGGGAACACAGTTTTCTTTTTATTTCTTGTTGAAATAAACAAGTGTCTCTAATAAGAAATGGTGAATAAAGAAATCAACTTTTTTTTTGCAGAGTTCGCCGGCTTTAGACGATTTCACAACAATGATGTTGACAGCACAACGACAAGACGTGAGAGGTAGGTAAAGGTTCAAATTACTTTGTGATAGCAAAATGAAATTGACATTACTTTCTCAGACGAGCTGCTTGCCGGCGTCTTCACAAGGCAGTGTCGAAGTGAGTTTCGACGCTCAATATAAAAAACAAAACAAAAAACAAGGCTAGGCTCAAAGCTTGTCGTCAACTGCAGAAGACCTATTTACAAACAAGTTCAGTTAAAAGGCCGCGCTTTCTCGAAAATTGACTGTTTGTAGCATGAAGCAATTGTTTGATAATTCATAGTCAACGCCGTTAAAAGCTGTGTCACTTCAGAAACTCTAAAGCAAGTCGACTTCCTTCAAGAGCGGCAGTTCGACTTGGCAATCAGTGAAGCGTTCGACTACTGTGGGCACGGTGAGAGCTATGGGCCCTCCGTGATGTGAGTGACAGCAGGTATCTTCCACCTGCTGGGCATCTGCAACACCATCACCGCGTCGTCGGCCGGCCTGCCCGACTTCGTGAGAGACGCGCTGGGCCTGCCCGTCGACAGCTACACGCATGGTGGGAGAGGTGGGATATGTACTGTGCTATCGTTTCAGCCACTCTCTCTGTGACGGACGGCTTCACGTCGCTCTTCTCTCGCGCGCGCAACTTCTACTACACTCACCTCAGCAGCCGGTTCTTCGCAAACACCGCCGAGCAGACAGAAGCAGTGTTCAAGAAGAAGTACGGCGAAGAGTTCCCCGACATGAAGGTGTGTACAATCACAACGCTTTCAGGTTTCAGAACTTCTGGTTAACAGTGCTGCTTGCATTAAACTGATAAAGTGTATGTACGGCTTACTTTGCGTAAATCGCTTTTTGCTTGACCGAACACCCTCCCCGTGTCAGACGCTTGTCGGCGATTCTTCCTACATATTCACAAACCTCGATCCGCTCATCGACTCACCGCGGCTCAAGTTCGACAAGGTGAGCTTATCTCACAACACTCCTAACAATAACATTCTGAAAAAAGTTTCGATTCGTCCTTGTTTAGGTCGTTCATCTCGGAAGCATCCGCAACCATACCGAGGTCGGAGCTCTCAATGAGGTTCGTTCTGTTTGAAGACGAAAGTTTCATATAAATATTTGGTACTCGGTACGCGATTTCGCAATCATTTAATCATATCACATAGTGTGTATATCGAGAACTGCTTGCAGACGTGGAAGTCGTTGTTGACGGCGCGTGCCGAATGCATGCTGGTGTCGTTCGGGTCGACAGCGCAGAGCAGCAGCCTTATATGGGCACACAAGAAGGCAATCGCCGCGGCTATGCGACGGATGAGCGACGTGACATTCGTGTGGAAAGACAAGGCGGTGAGGTGTTCCTATGCAATTCTGTACTTTGCAAACACTCATCCACTGCCAACAATTTCCTAAAACTTTGGCATGTTCAAAAGCTTTTTATATAAAAAAAAGCAGAGAGTTTTTTCCTGAACTCGTATTTTGGACACATCCATGTGTTGTGTTAAACAATATGCAGACAACCGTCTCCTTGTCTCCCAACCTTGTTCTTTCCAGGATGACTACTCGTTCCTGGAGGGCGTTCCGAACGTACACGTGTCTGCGCGGCTGCCGGAGCGGGAGATGCTGAGTGGGTGGCCGTACACTCGCAACTTCGACACACTTCCTGTTCAGACTCGGGCCTCGTCCCCGCCTTTCTCACACACGCAGACAGTGACTCCATCTCTGAAGCCAGCCACGCGGCTGTGCCCCTAGTCGTGGTAAGTAGCTAAACCAATAGCCTTTAATTCTCTGTTGTGTTTTCTTTGATGACCACGTTGAGGTGCCTCTGTTGTCAAAGCAGTCCCGCCTTGCGCAGGCGTTGGTTCGTCGCGGAGCCGGGGTGTGGCTCGACAAGCAACAGCTGGGCGACGCCGACGCGGTCGAGGCTGCGATGCGGCGGGCGCTCTACGACCACAAGTACTCGATTTGTGTCGTCAGCATGTTTTTTACTATGTGGTCGGAGTCATTACCGTGGTCACACATTTTGCAGTATTCGCAAAAGCATAACGCGTCTGTCTGATCAGCTGCGCAGTCGGCCATTTGCTCCCAGGGACATGCTCCTCAAGTACACCCGGTTTGCAGCTGAGAACGGGCGGTTGGGTATGTGTTGCAAACATAGTTAAACTACTTGCGAATTCACCTTGAAGATGTTTTGTTGTATTATGTTTGTAGTTATGTACCTATTGTTTCAGAGTCACTCTCCTCGTCTGGCCGATACCTTTCCAACATCGAGCTCTATAATCTAGACGTGTTTGCTCTGATTGGAGTAGTTGTGCTATCTGTCAGCTGGTGTGCCTGGAGAGTCACCCGCATTCTCATACAAAACATCATCCGACTGCGACACTCGCACAAAGAGAAAGTGCACTGAGTTTTGCACATATCTTCTTTCAATTCAACTATAAACCTTTTTTTTTGTTGCTGTGGTTGATTTTGATGTTGTAATTGTTGTTGTTTTGATTTTTTTTAATGTGAGTAACGATAGATAAGTGTATGTATTTATATATATATATATATATATATATATATATATATATATATATATATATATATATATATATATATATATGTATATATGAAGTCAGCATACTTCATACTGTTTCTAATTTTGTGTGTTGACTGCGACTAAAAGCTGGAAAGTACCAGCATGTAAAAAAATTGCAGTATTTTTGAGTAAGCGTTGAAGTGTTTGGTTCCCAAGGGATATCTGAGACCAATTAACATAGAACGTATACATCTTTGAGTTCGTTTTCCCTGTTCATCAAAGTTCAAAATATTCCAATTGGAAGTTACCATAGTTACACAGTTTCAGTGATCAGTTTTGTACATACTTCTTATTACATGACTAACAAAAAGTATCATTAAACAAAGTTCCTCCAATAAGAATGTCTGCTATCTGGTCTCACCAGATGCTCGTAAACACTGCATACTACACCTCTGTTCTATCCACTCCTTTCAACATATTTCTCATCTATGTCATCTACAAAAGCAATTCCAAGAAGACTATGAGCCAGTACAGATATCTTCTCGTCATATTTGCTATTGTCAATATTTTCTACGCGGTCGTCAATATTTTGACCATACCGGTGAGTCGTATTGAACGTCTAGTCTATTCGACTTCCCGAAGTTATTCACCAAAAAATCGTGTCAGTCAAGTTTTCTTGAGATTTTTTCGAGTTAGTCATTCACAATATCTTTGAATTGTATACTACTGGCTGATTAACTCATTGTATGGCGTTGCCATACAAATTTCAAACTGTAAACGAGTGAACGCGTCGTTCAGATCGCCATCGCTGCATCGGACTCCTACATCTTTGTTTCTGTGTCTCCCATCACCAACGGTCTCAACCGCTTGCCGTTTCTTCTCGCCTATTCCTCTACCTACATATTATGCCTGGTTTCGCTCACATTTCAGTTTGTCTACAGATATATTGTCATCTGCAAGTGGGTTATGATCTGGCAATACTCAATCAGTCAAAAAAAAAAACACGCGTTTTGTTCGCAAACTTAGTTTTTTTTTACTAGACATGAAACGTTCATTCCTGTTAATTTTTCTAGAAATTCTTTGTTTCAAAGAAATAATCTGTTCGTTCTTGCGTCCTGAAGAATCTGTTTTTTCATGTACCCAATATTTGTAGACCCGGCCTCGTACCTATACTGTCTCGATACACTGCGGTCTACTGCATAGTCGCTCTTTATTTCACCACAGCGTGCATTTCTTGTTCGCTCATTGGCGTTCCTGACCAACGCACCATTGATAAGGTGCGTTTGAGTCAAGTACTATTTCGACAGAAAATTGTAAATCGTTGTGAATATAGGTTTTCATTTTCAGATTGCTCCTTATCTACGTTCAGAGTACAATACCGTACTTGATTCTTCGAATGTATTGGGTTTTAACTACAGAAGAGTATTTTTGTCTCGTATTATCAGAATGTGTCGTTCATATTTAGATAAACGAAAACGGCGAGTCTGAAATCCACCTAAAAGGCCTGGCCGGTTACGCCGGAGTATTAGGTCACATGGTAAGTTCTTGTTCTCTTGACTTCACGCATCTAACAGATATGTAACTCCAGTTTATTCTTTTTGTCATCATCATCTTTATCACTGCCCGCATAGTGCAAAAACTGAACCGAAACGATCTGAGCCCATTGTTTCGCAACATTCAGGCGCAACTTTTTCGAGCGCTTTTATTGCAGGTAAGTGAAGGGAGAAACTTCACAAACTTTAAGTAAACAACAGTGTGTCAAATCACGCGCCGGTCTGTCTGAATGTCCTATTATCTTTTAAAAGGACTTCCGTAAGAGAAGAGTTTGTGTTACTCAACAATGCATGAGCTTTTGTTGCATTACGTTGAGTAACACAAACTCTTCTTTTACGGAAGTCCTTGAATGAATGAATTTATTACAGTAATAATCTGCGTCACACATCAATAATCAACGTTCAAAACCAAAGAAAAAGAGGATATCGCATAAAGCACGTGTCATCGTAGATAGAGGAATGGGATCACCCTGCCTGAATGGTGGGAGTGGAGCGGCGGAGGGGACCGCTTGCTACGCCGCGAGGCGAGCACAAGGCAAAACCATCCATATCATAACAAATCGCATGTAAATGCTATATCGGATATGAAATTTTTCGGGTTGGTGTTTATAGGAACAATGGGAACGTGATTGTAGCGATATTGGTGATGTGGTGGGCGGGGGTCGGCGATTTCTCTACTGGGGTACCATGACACTTATTCAATTTGTTTACGTGAGCGTCTCGGGATCGTATGGTGGTATAGTGGAAGGAGATGTTCCGAAAGGTCGAGGTTCCAAATTCTCCCGAGAGGGCACCGCCAGAAGGAGAGGACACAGCCGAGGCGGTGGATGAGCAGCGACACGCCAGACATCACATATATACAGGACATGGCGTTACAAACACTCAAACAGAACAATACAAACGAAACGACACATACATGGAACATAAAGCACATAAACCAGAAAACTAATCAAAAGGTGCTCATGATTTGAGCTGCAAAATTTTTGTCAGATCAATACGGGAGAGTGTTTTTGCAAAAATGGAATGCTTTTTACCGAATATGCGTGGGTGGGATTTGGACAAAGTGACAATGTATCTGGCTGTTCTCAGTGCAAAACAATTGTGTAAGAGTGTGGATCGAGTGGCTTTGATGTGTAAGGCAAATGTTTCGTGGCGACCACGGGATGGTTTGATTCGGAACAATGACGAAAAGCGAGTGGATACTAGTCCCTTGAACATTTTGTGGGCTAGTATCAAGTCACTACGAGCGCGTCTTTCACTAAGGCTAACAAGGCCTAGCGTCTTGAGTCTGAATGAGTAATCGGGCATTGACTGTGGGTATGAGTCACACGGGTAAACTCGATAGAATACTATGCGGGTGAAATAGCGTTGAACACGTTCTAATGCGCGAATGTCTTTCATAAGGTGTGGATTCCAGACAGGGCTCGCGAATTCTAAGATGGGCAATACATATGTTTTGTACAACGTGATCAAAATGCGCTGGTCGTCTGTGGTGATGGATCGCAAAAGAAGACGAGCTCTGTTCATTGCTGACTGAGCTCGCACGCACGCATTGAGACAAGGGTTTGCAGAGGAATCTACTTGCAGGCCGAGATCGCGGATGCGTTCACTACTAGACAAAACAGTGTCACCTAGCGAGTACTCATGGGCAGGGTTGCCCCTTCCCAGATGAACCACACTACACTTGGAATCGGCAAGTTCTAACTGCCATAGTCGCGACCACTCTATTATATGTCTAATAGCGAGCTGCAAGGCAGCGTGGGCAGTACCCGCAGAAGCGCGATCATAGGCACGTTTGGTTTCTAGGAGCGAGCGAACAAAGCCCGCTCGACTCACTTCCTGACAACAGAAAGAGAAAGAAAGACGCATCATGCGAGCAGACCAGCTGCGAACTACGAGAGAGAGAGAGAGAGAGAGAGAGAGAGAGAGAGAGAGAAAGAGGGGGGGGGGAGGATGCGAGTCGTGAAGATGTGAGGGATGTGAGGGATGAAGTTTCAAAGGTGTTGAGGAACGGAAACTGGTTGCAGCGAGGGCACACAAACAGCAGACGTTTATGCGAATCCGAATGTGACACTTTTCACGAATAGCAAACACTGTTCGAAATGGCGAGTTCGAACGATGATGTGATTGGTGGTGTGATGTGGGAATGGCGCGAGCAATGTGATTGCGTGTACTCTACGTGATCACATGTACTACAAATCACAAGAGGCGAATCGAGCAGCGTCCGCATCTAAATGTATAGCATCGCGCCATTTCCAAGTCCAAACGCACGCGACTCGGCCAGGCCATGATTGATAGCGCATGTACACAGACACAGACACCCCACGTGACAACGGCGGCGAGTGCAAAAATGAAAGTGTCGAGAGACGGAAACGTGGCGATAAAATGACTGATCGACGGCTGGGGATATGAATTTACAACAAGGCATATGAGAAATGGCACGAGAGCTGCTGACAAGGTGACAAGCGGTCACTTGACACTGCTCAAATGTATAATAATTTTTTTTCAAAATTGAACCCTTCAGAGAGCAAATGCGCACGAGCAACATGCAAGATTCTCTTTCACACAGAAGCCGCCTATTCGTATTGTTCACACATGGTGTTTGATTGTGTGTGTAGTGTGTGAAATGAGAACGCCACACACTCAGTGTACAAGCAAACACTGAGATAATCCGATGACATATGCGACACCCGGCGCTATGATATGCATTGTGTTTGTGCTTCTGTCTGCGGGAACGAGAGAAAGAGAGAGAAAGGGGGGGGACACTCTTTGGTTTTACCACCACAATCTTACAAACGGTGTGAAAGAAAAGGAGGGAAAATCATTGAATTGGTTATGTTTTGTACCGTTCATGCTCAGAAACAGTAGAATGATATACGAATATGAGACTCACTCAACTGTTCACTACGCAGTTTGTACTGTTTTCTATTGCTGGTTGGGGGCGAATCGAGTTTTCTCTTCACTCACGCTCAAGTGTCAGAGTGGCACAAAATTGCTATACCCTATACCCGATTTCTTCCTTATCGATCCAACAGTTGATACACTTTCGACAACTTCACTCACACTCATTGTTGATTTCTTTTTCTTTTCTCCTAATCCACGATATATATGATCCACGTTGCCGGGTCAGCCGCTGTGTTTTTGTCATTTGTATTATGATGACAATGCAATCGAAAGAATAGGAATGCATTTGGCTATCGTCGTCTTCCTTTTGCAACTCTGCTCGGTCTTGCCGCACAACATTCTCGTCTACTTGCCGCAGCTCGCTCAGTCCCACGTGGAGTTCATGGCACCACTCGCCGATCTTCTACAGGAGGACGGACACCAAGTGGTGAGTCGAGCCTACCTTCTACCCACATCATCTTTCTCCACTTTTTTACTGCCAGTCTCGGACACCTCTGCAGTATCCGTTTTTTTCAACGAGGTTAACCGTGCTCATCTTTGCAGACAGTCATCATGCCAGAAATCGACCTCAACACGCGTCCGATGGTGGAGAAAGCCGAGCTCATCAAGATACCCTCCGCTTTTGAAGTGAGCAAGACAGAAAGTTTAGAGGAGTAGGTTTGAGTGGAGGAATGGAATTGAGTGTAGTATATTGTAGAAAACAACAAAATAGGCAATACGTGGGAACACAGTTTTCTTTTTATTTCTTGTTGAAATAAACAAGTGTGTCTAATAAGAAATGGTGAATAAAGAAATCAACTTTTTTTGCAGAGTTCGCCGGCTTTAGACGATTTCACAACAATGATGTTGACAGCACAACGACAAGACGTGAGAGGTAGGCAAACGTTCAAGTTACTTTGTGATAGCAAAATGAAATTGACATTACTTTCTCAGACGAGCTGCTTGCCGGCGTCTTCACAAGGCAGTGTCGAAGTGAGTTTCGACGCTCAATATAAAAACAAACAAAACAAAAACAAGGCCAGGCTCAAAGCTTGTCGGCAACTGCAGAAGACCTATTTACAAACAAGTTCAGTTAAAAGGCCGCGCTTTCTCGAAAATTGACTGTTTGTAGCATGAAGCAATTGTTTGATAATTCATAGTCAACGCAGTGAAAAGCTGTGTCACTTCAGAAACTCTAAAGCAAGTCGACTTCCTTCGAGAGCGGCAGTTCGACTTGGCAATCAGTGAAGCGTTCGACTACTGTGGGCACGGTGAGAGCTATGGGCGCTCGGTGATGTGAGTGACAGCAGGTATCTTCCACCTGCTGGGCATCTCCAACACCATCACCGCGTCGTCGGCCGGCCTGCCCGACTTCGTGAGAGACGCGCTGGGCCTGCCCGCAGACAGCTACACACATGGTAGAAGAGGTGGGATATATGTACTGTGCTGTTGTTTCAGCCACTCTCTCGGTCACGGACGGCTCCACGTCGCTTTTCTCTCGCGCGCGCAACTTCTACTACACCCAACTCAGCAGCCGGTTCTTCGCAAACACCGCCGAGCAGACAGAAGCAGTGTTCAAGGAGAAGTACGGCAAAGAGTTCCCCGACATGAAGGTGTGTACAATCACAACGCTTTCAGCTTTCAGAATTTTTGGTTAACAATGCTGCTTGCATTAAACTGATAAAGTGTATGTACGACTTACTTTGCGTAAATCGCTTTTTGCTTGACCGAACACCCTCCCCTTGTCAGACGCTTGTCGGCGATTCTTCCTACATATTCACAAACCTCGATCCGCTCATCGACTCACCGCGGCTCAAGTTCGACAAGGTGAGCTTATCTCACAACACTCCTAACAATAACATTCTGAAAAAAGTTTCGATTCGTCCTTGTTTAGGTCGTTCATCTCGGAAGCATCCGCAACCATACCGAGGTCGGAGCTCTCAATGAGGTTCGTTCTGTTTGAAGACGAAAGTTTCATATAAATATTTGGTACTCGGTACGCGATTTCGCAATCATTTAATCATATCACAATCAGGTAGTGTGTATGTAGAGGACTGCTTGCAGACGTGGAAGTCGTTGTTGACGGCGCGTGGCAAGTGCATGCTGGTGTCGTTCGGGTCGACAGCGCAGAGCAGCAGCCTTGTATTGGCACACAAGAAGGCAATCGCCGCGGCTATGCGACGGATGAGCGACGTGACATTCGTGTGGAAAAACAAGGCGGTGAGGTGTTTTTATGCAATCCTGTACTTTGCAAACACTCATCCACTGCCAACAATTTCCTAAAACTTTGGCATGTTCAGAAGCTTTTTACATAAAAAAAGCAGAGAGTTTTTTTCCTGAACTCGTATTTTGGACACTCTCCCAACCTTGTTCTTTCCAGGATGACTACTCGTTCCTGGAGGGCGTTCCGAACGTGCACGTGTCTGCGCGGCTGCCGGAGCGAGAGATGCTGAGTGGGTGGCGGCAAACTCGCACACTCGACACACTCCCTGTTCAGACTCGGGCCTCGTCTCCGCCTTTCTCACACACGCAGACACTGACTCCATCTCTGAAGCCAGCCACGCGGCTGTGCCACTAGTCGTGGTAAGTAGCTAAACCAAAAGCCTTTCATTCTCTGTTTTGTTTCCTTTGATGACCACGTTGAGGTGCCTCTGTTGTCGAAGCAGTCCCGCCTTGCGCAGGCGTTGGTTCGTCGCGGAGCCGGGGTGTGGCTCGACAAGCAACAGCTGGGCGACGCCGACGCGGTCGAGGCTGCGATGCGGCGGGCGCTCTACGACCACAAGTACTCGATTTGTGTCGTCAGCATGTTTTTACTATGTGGTCGGAGTCATTACCGTGGTCACACATTTTGCAGTACTCGCAAAAGCATGACGCGTCTGTCTGATCAGCTGCGCAGTCGGCCATTCGCTCCCAGGGACATGCTCCTCAAGTACACCCGGTTTGCAGCTGAGAACGGGCCGTTAGGTATGTGTTGCAAACATAGTTAAACTACTTGCAAACTCACCTTGAAGATGTTTTGTTGTATTATAATTGTAGTTATGTACCTATTGTTTCAGAGTCACTCTCCTCGTCTGGCCGATACCTTTCCAACATCGAGCTCTATAATCTAGACGTGTTTGTTCTGATTGGGGTAGTTGTGCTATCTGTCAGCTGGTGTGCCTGGAGAGTCACCCGCATTCTCATACAGAACATCATCCGACTGCGACACTCGCACAAAGAGAAAGTGCACTGAGTTTTGCACATATCTTCTTTCAATTCAACTATAAACCTTTTTTTTGTTGCTGTGGTTGATTTTGATGTTGTAATTGTTGTTGTTGTTGTTGTTTTGATTTTTTTTAATGTGAGTAACGATAGATGATAGCCTTTTAGTGTATGTATTTATATATATATATATATATATATATATATATATATATATATATATGTATATATGAAGTCAGCATACTTCATACTGTTTCTAATTTTGTGTGTTGACTGCGACTAAAAGCTGGAAAGTACCAGCATGTAAAAAAATTGCAGTATTTTTGAGTAAGCGTTGAAGTGTTTGGTTCCCAAGGGATATCTGAGACCAATTAACATAGAACGTATACATCTTTGAGTTCGTTTTCCCTGTTCATCAAAGTTCAAAATATTCCAATTGGAAGTTACCATAGTTACACAGTTTCAGTGATCAGTTTTGTACATACTTCTTATTACATGACTAACAAAAAGTATCATTAAACAAAGTTCCTCCAATAAGAATGTCTGCTATCTGGTCTCACCAGATGCTCGTAAACACTGCATACTACACCTCTGTTCTATTCACTCCTTTCAACATATTTCTCATCTATGTCATCTACAAAAGCAATTCCAAGAAGACTATGAGCCAGTACAGATATCTTCTCGTCATATTTGCTATTGTCAATATTTTCTACGCGGTCGTCAATATTTTGACCATACCGGTGAGTCGTATTGAACGTCTAGTCTATTCGACTTCCCGAAGTTATTCACCAAAAAATCGTGTCAGTCAAGTTTTCTTGAGATTTTTTCGAGTTAGTCATTCACAATATCTTTGAATTGTATACTACTGGCTGATTAACTCATTGTATGGCGTTGCCATACAAATTTCAAACTGTAAACGAGTGAACGCGTCGTTCAGATCGCCATCGCTGCATCGGACTCCTACATCTTTGTTTCTGTGTCTCCCATCACCAACGGTCTCAACCGCTTGCCGTTTCTTCTCGCCTATTCCTCTACCTACATATTATGCCTGGTCTCGCTCACATTTCAGTTTGTCTACAGATTTATTGTCATCTGCAAGTGAGTTATGATCTGGCAATACTCAATCAGTCAAAAAAAAAACGCGTTTTGTTCGCAAACTGTATATCTTTTAAAAGTACTTCCGTAAAAAGTGTTGTTTGTGTTAACCTGATTCAAGAAAAGCGCATGCATATATTATTAATTTTTGAAAAATCAAATCGTAAACACCTGAACATGAAAACTAACACAAACTTGCTCTTTCAAACGAATATAGAATAGTTACACGTAACATTCAGAATAATACGAGTGTTTTGTTTATTTAGTGTTTTTTGCGGTTTATTATTTATGGTTTATCAGTAAAATAAAATGTTATTCGTGATGTTGTTTGACTCAATGTTTCAGGTATAAAAATGTCAAAAAAATAAAACATGGAATTATTCAACATTAATTATTCAAAAATTATTCAACGTTTTGAAAGAGCAAGTTTGTGTTAGTTTTCATGTTCAGGTGTTTACGATTTGATTTTTCGAAAATTAATAATATATGCATGCGCTTTTCTTGAATCAGGTTAACACAAACAACACTTTTTACGGAAGTACTTTTAAAAGATAATATATGTCCTTTTGTTGAATTTCATAGAAATTTTCTCTCTCGTCTTCATACATGTAACATGTTCTTCTCTCATTATTTCATCAATTTCATTTCAAATTTATTCGATATTTTCTCGTTCTCTCGTTCTCTCCTTCCATTCCTTCCCTCCTTCTCTCCTTCTTTCCTTCTCTCCTCCTCTCCTTTCCTCCTTCTCTCCTCCCATTCCTTCCCTCCTTCTCTCCTTCTCCCCTTCTCTCCTCCTCTCCTCCTCTCCTTCCCTCCTTCCTTCCTTCCCTCCTTCTTTCCTTCTCTCTTTCTCTCGTTCTCTCTTTCTCTCGTTCTCTCTTTCTCTCGTTCTCTCGTTATCCCTTTCTCTCTTTCTCTCGTTCTCTAGTTCTCTCGTTCTCTCGTTCTCTCTTTCTCCCTTTCTCTCTTTTCTCTCTTTCTCTCGTTCTCTCTTTTCTCTCTTTCTCTCGTTCTCTCTTTCTCTCGTTCTCTCGTTCTCTCGTTCTCTCGTTCTCTCGTTCTCTCGTTCTCTCCGTCTCTCCGTCTCTCCTTCTCTCCTTCCCTCCTTCCCCCCTTCTCCCTTTCTCTCTTTCTCTCGTTCTCTCGTTCTCTCGTTATCTAGTTCTCTCGTTATTTCGTTTTCTCTTTCTCTCGTTCTCTCGTTCTCTCGTTCTCTCGTTCTCTCGTTCTCTCGTTCTCTCGTTCTCTCGTTCTCGCGTGTCTCCTTCTCTTCTTCTCTCCTTCCCTCCTTCCCTCCTTCTCCCTTTCTCTTTTTCTCTAGTTCTCCAGTTCTCTCTTTCTCTCGTTCTCTCTTTCTCTCTTTCTCTCTTTCTCTCGTTCTCTCGTTCTCTCGTTCTCTCGTTCTCTCGTTTCTCGTTCTCTCGTTCTCTCGTTTTCTCCGTCTCTCCGTCTCTCCTTCTCTTCTTCCCTCCTTCCCTCCTACCACCCTCCTTCTCTCTTTCTCTCGTTCTCTCGTTCTCTAGTTATATCGTTCTCTCTTTCTTTCGTTCTCTCTTTCTCTTGTTCTCTCTTTCTCTCGTTTTCTCGTTCTCTCGTTCTCTCGTTCTCTCGTTCTCTCTTTATCTCGTTCTCTCTTTCTATCCTTCTCTCGTTCTCTCGTTCTCTCGTTCTCTCGTTCTCTCCGTCTCTCCTTCTCTTCTTCCCTCCTTCTCTCCTTCTCTCTTTCTCTCTTTCTCTCGTTCTCTATTTCTCTCGTTATATCGTTATATCGTTCTCTCTTTCTCTCGTTCTCTCGTGCTCTCGTTTTCTCGTTCTCTCGTTCTCTCGTTGTCTCGTTGTCTCGTTGTCTCGTTCTCTCGTTGTCTCGTTCTCTCCTTCTTTCCTTCCCTCCTTCCCGCCTTCTCACTTTCTCTCTTTCTCTCGTTCTCTAGTTCTCTCGTTATATCGTTCTCTCTTTCACTCGTTTTCTCTTTCTATCGGTTTCTCTTTCTCTCGTTCTCTCATTATCTCTTTCTCTCTTTCTCTCTTTCTCTCTTTCTCTCTTTCTCTCTTTCTCTCTTTCTCTCTTTCTCTTTTTTCTCTAGTTCTCTCCTTCTCTCCTTCTCTTCTTCTCTCCATCCCTCCTTCCCTCCTTCTCCCTTTCTCTCTTTCTCTCGTTCTCTAGCTCTCTCGTTATATCGTTCTCTCTTTCTCTCGTTTTCTCTTTCTCTCGTTTTCTCGTTTTCTCGTTCTCTCTTTCTCTCTTTCTCTCCTTCCCTCCTTCCCTCCTCCTCCCATTCTCTCTTTCTCTCGTTCTCTAATTCTCTCGTTATATCGTTCTCGCTTTCTCTCGTTCTCTCTTTATCTCTTTCTCTCTTTCTCTCTTTCTTTCGTTCTCTAGTTCTCTCGTTCTCTCTTTCTATCCTTCTCTTCTTCTCTCCATCCCTCCTTCCCTCCTTCTCCCTTTCTCTCTTTCTCTCGTTCTCTAGCTCTCTCGTTCTCTTTTTATATCTTTCTCTCTTTCTCTGGTTCTCTCGTTCTCTCGTTCTCTCTTTCTATCCTTCTCTCGTTCTCTCGTTCTCTCGTTCTCTCCGTCTCTCCTTCCCTCCTTCCCTCCTCTCTTTTTCTCCTTTTCTCTCGTTATATCGTTCTCTCGTTCTCTCGTTCTCTCGTTCTCTCGTTCTCTCGTTCTCTCGTTCTCTCGTTCTCTCTTTCTCTCTCCCCTTACTAAATTCCTACTGATCGCAGCCACCAAAGTACATCTGTCTCTCTCCAAACAGCGTGCTCTCTCGCGTGCTCTCGCGCTCGCCCGCCAGCAGAGGGCTAGCTATCAGCTAGCGTGACTGGAAACGACACCCACCCACCCACCCACCCACCCACACGCTGGCCTTTCGCCTAGTGCGAGTGCGAGATCGCTCATAACTTCTTTCGGAGAAAAGATACAAAGATGCCGTCAATTAGTGATCTGCCCTATGGAACCGTGCGAATCTAACTAACATAAATTGGAAGACTTCACACATGTCCTTTGGATATCGCTACTTGAAAATTCTGGCGCGAGCCTTATTTTAACCCAAGAGAGAGGGCGCTGCGCGCCCTCTCTAATTTTTTACTAGACATAAAACGTTCATTCCTGTTAATTTTCCTAGAAACTCTTCGTTTCCAAGAAATAATCTGTTCGTTCTTGCGTCCTGAAGAATCTGTTTTTTTTCACGTTCCCAATATTTGTAGACCCGGCCTCGTACCTATACTGTCTCGATACACTGCGGTCTACTGCTTAGTCGCTCTCTATTTCACCACTGCGTGCGTTTCTTGTTCGCTCATTGGCGTTCCTGACCAACGCACCATTGATAAGGTGCGTTTGAGTCGTGTACTATTTCGACAGAAAATTGAAAATCGTTGTGAATATAGGTTTTCATTTTCAGATTGCTCCTTATCTACGTTCAGAGTACAATACCGTACTTGATTCTTCGAATGTATTGGGTTTTAACTACAGAAGAGTATTTTTGTCCCGTATTCTCAGAATGTGTCGTTCATATTTAGATAAACGAAAACGGCGAGTCTGAAACCCACCTAAAAGGCCTGGCCGGTTACGCCGGAGTATTAGGCCACATGGTAAGTTCTTGTTCTCTTGACTTCATGCACCTAACAGATATGTAATTCCAGTTTATTCTTTTTGTCATCATCATCTTTATCACTGCACGCATAGTGCAAAAACTGAACCGAAACGATCTGAGCCCAGTGTTTCGCAACATTCAGGCGCAACTTTTTCGAGCGCTTTTATTGCAGGTAAGTGAAGGGAGAAACTTCACAAACTTTAAGTAAACAACAGTGTGTCAAATCACGCGCCGGTCTGTCTGAATGTCCTATTATCTTTTAAAAGGACTTCCGTAAGAGAAGAGTTTGTGTTACTCAACAATGCATGAGCTTTTGTTGCATTACGTTGAGTAACACAAACTCTTCTTTTACGGAAGTCCTTTTAAAAGATAATGAATGTGAACCACAAAACATTTTTTTTAAAGAAATCCAACAGTTCACCCACCTTGTTGAGTACAAAATTGTATAAATTTTGCAAAAAAAAGTTCAGGTAATGCTGATGGGAAAATTTACAATTCCAATGTCATTTCTATGTAAAATCAAATATTACAAAAGGTTTGCCACCAGCCGGAACAGAACTCGAGCCATGTATCTCAACGGGCGCAATCGCTAACCACAACACTACTGTGCGCACGGCAGAGCACGTGATCTGAACGATATCAGTGCAATCCACAGGCAGTGCGGAATGTGCACTCCCTGTCTGCTGGGGGCAGCCGGTGCGCGCCACCCCCCCCCCCCCCTAAAAAACCATCCGTACACGGGGAATTGCCTGCCCCTCAGGGGGCGCGCGCGCGTATCTCGCTTCCTACAACAGCTAGCGTTACCAAAATCGAAACTTAACCATTTTCTAACATCCTGATAACATCTATCAGCATCACATTGTTCTCGCAAAGATTCTAAGGGACCTTTCGTTCAGTCGCTTTTTGCCGATTCTAGCGCGCGACTAGTCTTAACACAAACCAACCAGCGCTGCCGCGCTGGTTGTAATGGTGTTCGACCATGCTTCGCTCTCCAAGGGCCACCGATGCATGGATCCAGCTAAATTTGGTATAGCTGTAAAGCTCTCGGTCTGGAGATGCTCCTAAAATCTTTATGTTGTCATATCTCTCATATCCGTGGAGCTATAAGCTCGAGAAAGTCCGACGAAATAGCGCGTAATCAGAGAGCGTCAGACAGAAAAGAGACGAAATAATGTGTCAGATGAAGAGACGGGTCACTGATGAATCGGCTGCGACGAGTAGACCTCACAAGAACGAGTACTGAGAATCGCAGACTTCTGCTTTCGAGAAACGGTTTTGACGTCACTCCTCTACACTCCCTCATTTACAAATCTGCCCGAAATCTTTTTATAACTCTTTCTGGTTCCCTTTCACGAAGTGATTAAATCGAGGCAAGGCGACACCAAACATTTGTCGTGGGTTGTTCAAGAAAAATATGCAAACGTGTAAGATCTCTCTTTACTACAACATGCATATAGGTGACCACTACACTTTACCAAAATTTGCATCTTTTTGTGACCGCCTGCGATGAGTGGATTCCTTTAATCGACGTTGTTTTATTGCACCGCGACGAGAGAGTGTGGCGAGGTGAGAGTGCGCCAGCTGCCAGTCTGTCTGCTGTCAGAGAAAGAATTGTGCAAATGAGCGAAAGTATCACCATGCACTACGAAACAGCTCACCACACTCCAACAAACTGTGCGAATTTTATATTCTGAACAGATACAATGAAACATTACTATATGCACTCACGTCATCTATATTCAATCAGGGAAATGAGGCGAGGCGAAACAGTGAGAAATGAGAGGACCGAGCCAATCGAGCTTGCTACTATGTAGTAATGTAGTACGCTCTACCACCTCCTTCTCTTCTTCGTCATTCTCTCTCTCTCTCTCTCTCTCTCTCTCTCTTTCTCTCTCTCTCCCTACATATCTCTCCCTATCCCTCCCTCTTTCTCGCTCGCTCAGTGATAACTAATAATTGTCAACCAGCTACTGATAGTCTTTGACGCCCCTTGGGCGCAAAACGTGCCGGAGCGCCTTCTATGTGCATACGAGAGAGTGAAAGAACAGAGAGTCAGAGAGAATGCATATTAGTATCAATGATCAATACATTATTATTTATATTACTGATCTACTGATAGGCTTTTACCGCGGAGGCGCGCGGAGCGTGCCGGAGCGCCTTCTATGCGCATACGAGAGAGTAAACGATAAGAGAGTCGGAGAAAGTGCATATCAGTGTCAGTGATCAAAATATTATCATTTATATTACTGATCTACTGATTGGCTTTGACCGCGGAGGCGCGCGGAGCGGGCCGGAGCGCCTTCTATGCGCATACGAGAGAGTAAACGATAAGAGAGTCGGAGAAAGTTCATATCAGTATCAGTGACTAAAATATTTTTATTATTACTGAGAGGGAGGGGGGGGGAGAGAGAGAGGGGGAGGGAGAGAGAGATCAGAGAAACAGAGAAACGGAAAAAAGTGTAGATCAGTAATAAACATATGTATCACTCATATTCATATATACTGATAGTCTTCGGCTGCGTCTCGGAGCGCATTCTATGAGCATAAGTAAGATAATATCAGTCGAGAAGCGAATGTTGTCAACCAGCTACTGATAGACTGTCATACTGTTCAACTAATTGGCAATACTAAGAATTAGAATTTCGGAAATAAAATAAAGATCACTTATCTACTGGAAGACTCTGACCACAGCAGTCGACAGCACTTCTAGCTCAGCTTTTATTATCACTTCCAGACCATATATCCAATCTATACATCAATCGATAAATAATTTTCTTTTCTTTGGCATACCTATTTTCCTAGCGCGCGAAGCGCGCTAGTAAAACAACACAAAAACGTAGTTGGTGTTGTCCTCCGAGAAATCGAATATGTTATGTACCACATTACAGTCGTTCATTCCGCTATTCTTCAATTTCATACCAGTTTTCATAATGGTAACAATGCCAATATTCAGGAAAGAGTGTAGTTTTGCAAAGGTGTGTCTTAAATTGTAAAAAAACTAGTTTTTCCTTTATTTTGAATGCGTCAAATGCATTATTTCCTAATAACCAATGGTGCAAGGGACCAGTGACTTGTAGCCCTGTTCCAAACATTTCAGACTTTACTTTTGATGGTTTCCATTTACCCGATCTTCGATCCGCTCATTGTTATCTACTTCATCCGAGAGCTGCGAGAGACAACAATAAGATTATTTGAAGGTGCATATTTTGAACGCCCACAAATAACAAACACTATCTTTTCAGATACAATGATGTTCACTGCTCGTATGGTGATGTCAGTGGCACAGCGAAGCAGCTACGGAGGTGCGAGTGCCGTGCACGACATCAGTGCGAACGGAAGTCGCGTCGTCGGCGTCTCGTCGATGGAGCCGAGTCGAATGGACATGGGTGACAGAGCAGTGTCAGACGAGTCGAGTCGTGCGGGAAATGCGGGCAGTGCCTTCATCCCTTCACAAGTCTCGCGTCGCTCACTCAGCACAGCCCACGACGATTGATCGTCCGATGACAGCCAATTGGAAACCGCACCTGCAACGCCAACCGACAGCCCATACTGATTATCATTCGATTTTTTGATGTTGTTTTAGTGCGCTTAGTCCTGTTCAAGGGTTATACCAGAACATGTCACAGAGTTAAAGACTCAACGGACTCCATTTTTTCTAACGAAAGATTGTTTTTATAGATCTCACATCGATAATCCAAGTGTTTTCGGACTCACGATCGTTACTTGTTGCTTTTTTTCTTATTCCCCCCCCCCACCTTCTCCTAAGTGTATAGTATAGGGTATAGCGTGGTAAAGCTATCTGACTTGCAGTTTGTGGCGTAGTGTGTATTGTGTAAGGTATGTTGAAAGTTGTAAAATTGTGATTGTTTCCAGGTATGTACGTTGATCATCGTAAGTCTTGTTCATTCGTTCTGTTATATTCAATTTAAAATAAACAGCATTTTACGGGCGTGACAACGATGAAAACATCAGGCAAACCGCTTGTAGTATAGGTATTCAAGCTTTTTTCAACTTAAGTTACTCTCTATTAATAATCATGTCACGCACATCACATGTTTGAAGACGAAGATATTATTACATCTCACAATCAGTCTATCCACAAATGTCACCTAAATATGTATAACAAGGACATGTCGTCCTGAACGTGAATAACATTAGCACTGTACTATAGTAACGTTTGAAGCTTTCTGTTTTAACTTTCTCATGTGTATACGGTAATAACCTTACCAACCTTTAGTGAACCCGTTAATGCCAATAAGTTATATTCTTTTCACGGAAAAAAACATTGGTCAGACAAAGATCAGAATTCACTCGATTAGGTTTTTCGGACAAAACTTTTTTGGATTGGTACCCAAAGTCAAATCCGTGGGCCGCTGCTCGCTATGCGAGAGCGTTTTCTTTTCACTACTATGTGAAAATGAACCGATACTATGTACACAGTTGTTTCAGCTGCAGATAATAACAATCATATTGACAACCGCGTCTCTACCCGCTGAGCATGGACGTTTCAGCGAGTCTCATCACTCGCATGCGCATCGACACCACATGCACTGCCTGGCAGCGACGGCTCGATTGGGGCCGGAGTACAGCCCAGCAAGTTGTTTCCTCGCCATTTTTCAGTTGCAGTGCATGCTTCTGTGAATGACACTGGACAATAAGCACCCTTCATAGCAACAGTTTATTACGCAATGAAAGACAAATTAATACAAATAAAACAACAGAACACTCCGGCTAATTATGTACCCACACTAAAACTGTGCTTGATCAACTATTGGGTGGCAGGCATAGGTTGACAGTTGCACGTCTACAGTACAATTCCTAAAAAGTCAAAAACCACTGAATTTTTTTTTTAATTTAAAAATTGCAAAAAATCGTTCGAACTCCGTTCAGAGGCCGATTTTTGAGTTGCGGTAAAGGAAAGAAGTGTGGTCCACACTGATGCGGGTTGGATGGCATACTTTGTGTCAACATTCTATTGCTTCTAATCAGAGTATTCCTCTATCTCTTTGTCCATTTGACACCGGGAGTTCGCTGTTCGCGGCAAAATGACCGAGTTTTTATTGCAAATGAGGGATGAGGCACGGCTGATAGCTGTCATTTCTTTCCGTGAGAATGTATATGGATAACTCCGATTAGAACCAGTACAATGTTGACAGAAAGTAAATCATCCAACCCGCACCAGTATAGACTACACTTCTCTTTTTTGGTGCAACTCGAAGTTCGGCCTCTGAACGGAGTTTTTTTTGGAATTTTAAAAATTCTCAAAAATTTCAAAAACTCATGTACGGCAATACGTGATGGTGATCATGAATCATGACAAGTAGAATTGCTTGTTGTTGTTAGACTAGATGTTAGTCTATGATTTAATTTATTGTAAAACAGCGTTAAATGTTATTATGTTATTGTTATATGATTAATGTTGATATATTCATCACATTCAAATATATTCAAAATTGCAAAAACAAAAAGACTGTAGCCGGAATCGAACCCGGCTACGCCAGAATACTACGCCGACTCGCTAACCACTAGGACAACCGAGCTGGAATTGTGTTCTCTCAAACGCAATGACTACTCGCAAAAGTGAAAACGCACGAAAATCGTCAAAACTTTACGGTAGGATTACGGTATGTACTTCAACGTGCACCGCAGCAAAAATCATCAATGTCAACATTGATCAGGAAGCCTTTGGCTAGCGAATGAGCCATATTTCGTTCAACTTGGAGCGTCGGCCCTGAGACACTTTTCTTGTCAGTGGTTTTTGAATTTTCAGGAATTGTATTGTACTGTAGGATGTAACTGACACAACAAAGGTTACAAAGGTTTTCTGCACTCGCATTATTGATTTATATATTAATGAATTAGAAATGTTTTACCTATTTGATCTTTGTTCTGTTGTGAGTATGATTGGTGTTTTGAAAACAGCACATTGGGTCTAGAACACTTTTTTTTCAAAGTTTTTTTCGGACAGTAAGCGAAACTTTTTTGTAGTAGTAGAAAAACTCAAAAAAAACTCCAAAGAATCTCGGAATACGTCGCCAGCGGACTAGTAAGCCATACCAAGTTTATTTATGTGCAACTGTACGTCCTTTGTACCCGAAACTGTCCGAAATTTGTTTTATAGAGTTACTCTGTACACTTTCTAATGTTACAGTGCTATTAAAATTCTATGACTATTATCATACTCGCTAACTGATCTTAACCTTAAAACAAGTTTTTATGTAACTGAAAAAAAAACACGCGACGATAGTTGATTTTTGAATGTGCAGTGACGCGCAGCGGGAGAACGTTTTGCCAATTTGTTTTACACTTTCTGACAATTTTTTTTTGACTTTTTCATTTTTACCTGTAGTGCATGAAAATATATTTCAATAATAATGTTTTCTTCACTCACATGTGACGAAAGAGAAAAATAGTGCACCTGTGACATTCTAAAATGCTAAAATCAGTAAACAGAGGTGTTCCGGGACCTTTAGCAGAAATGACAAATGCACTATAGATAACCTTTATTCTACAGTATCTAGATAGACAAACTTTCTAGAAATGTTCAATTAGAAAGAGCATATCTGATATTTACAGCATCACGGTGACATGGATACGGTACATGGTGAAATAGGAAAACAAGTGCAACTTTAACGGGAATTGATGTGACGACGCGTTTCGTTCGGCTCTTTCAGAAAGATTGGTGAATGAGGCGAAGGAATTTGGAGGGAGCGGTAGCGAAGGCACACTGAAGACCAAAGTGAGCAAGATCAAAAGGAAACTGAGGCGCCCCGCGACTCTTGATAACCTGCGAAACTCATGGTGTAAGGCCAAACCCGAAACGCTAACTGATAGCGCCACAGAAGCATGTTGTTGTCATTTATGAAACACCTCACTGCGTTAATTGTTACTATGTACATAGTTGACGGTCGTTTCCGTTTGTTATGAATTTCGAAGAAAACGTAGCTCACAAAAACAAAAGAGCTTTTATGTATGTAGTTACCGTAAAGTTCAATTCAAGATTTTGTGCTCGAACCTCATGAAGACTTTAAAGCGTCTTTTCAATTGAACCAGTTTCACTTGCTGAAAACTACATTGTGAAAATCCCAACTTACAAACCATTCAGTCATGCTCAACGAAGACATACTATTTTTTTCTGCTAATGCAGAAATTTGTTTTCATGTGCTACTTATCCATATTTTGTCCGTAAAGTCTGTTTCAGAAAATATGTTGAAGTCAAGATGAAAAAAACTGTGTTCAAACTTTTGTTTAAAAAAACGTATTTTTTTGCAAATAGCTTATACAAGTTTGCGAGCTTCCCGTATAAGAGATGCTCTTATGAGAGAAACAAGATTGATCTCAGTCAAGCTGTGTTTTTTTACAAGAAAAATCGTATGTTCAAATGATCAGAACGTATTTCGAAATTGTACATAGTAAGAAATAACGTTTTCACACAATTGTTGTTTTACATCTGCACAGAAAAAAAAGAAAAAAAGTGTGAATTGTTTTCTGATAGCGTAGACTACGTGGTTCGAACGCGGTCCCCCCTCAGCCCTCAGCGGATAGAAGCATCTTTTCCAGTTTCTGAGATGTGACTTATCACTAGTTTTCTGTTCACTGTGCGATTCTTTCTTACTGTTTATGTGTTGTTTTCACGCTCAGTGAAAAACAACAAAATAGATTCTTTTCATGTATATCACCTCAGCTTCATTAAAGATATTTATGATGCCTGCTCAAATGATATCCGCAATCCGAAGAGAGCAAGAGAGAAATAGAGATAAAAAGAAAGAGAAATAAATGAAAAAGGAACAATATTTCCAGGACTAATTACTCCAGAATCCTCGTTTATTATATTCTCGAAGGGAGAGAGAGAGGGAGAGCGGGAAAGGGACTGGTGTGCTCGTTTTCATTCTGTTTTCTCGCATTCAATTGCCGAGCGACGGACGCGCATGGCTCTCCTCTAATATATTGCCTCCCTTCTATCCCTCTTCCCTCTTCTCTCTTTTCCACACGTACCCACGACTACAAATGTGACTAGCAATACGGAGTGTCGCATGCTGTCCGCATGTGACGACGTGCGAGAATGCCAAAGTCTACTACCGTAATGTTGACGACGTGGCAACAATGTTCAGAAATGGCTTCGTTCCGAAAGTACTACTGACTCTGACGACGCCTTTCCTCGCTTTCATGTCTCGAGAGAAGAAAAGGGTTTCCTCATATATTTGATTACATTTAACAGAGTAGCTTCTCTCACTCTCACTCTCTCTTTCTTTTCTCTCTTATTCTCTTTTCTTTCTCTCTTTTCTCTCTTTCTTCTCTTTCCGAACCCGCACTTTTTCCAGTACGCGCTCTCTTAACTTCTCGCACTACTTTCCATTTTTCCGTGTCTGCGCCTCTTCATCAGCAGCACTGTCTCGCATCCGCTCTCGTCGTCTCGCCTGCGTGTGCTCATATATGGATTATCGCCTTCAGGCAACGCCCGTGGAGAGCGATAGAGAGAAAAAGAAAAAGAGAGAAAGAGACACGTCTGCGATAACCACATAATCCTCACTTTGGCTATGGAGCGGATAGCGAGTTACCAACCACTTTCCAGAGTGAGACATTTCTGGAAGAGCGCTCTGACGTAGGTATGTGATTATGCCTCTCCCCGTAATCGGCTAAGATCTCTCTCTCTCTCTCTCTCTCTCTCTCTCCCTCTCTCTCTCCCTCTCTCTCCCTCTCTCTCCCTCTCTCTCTTTTCTTTCTCCTCTCTCTCTCTGCTATCGAATGTCCGCGCGCTCGCATTGCTCATTCATGTACATATGTACACACATACACTCATCGTCGACGCTTCTTAATTCCGCGATTTCGTCCGTTTCAACACCTTTTACCTGCGCGTAGATACAATCCAAATAGCGCGGCTCTTTTCTTCCTTCTCTAGCGTAGCTCACACGCAAACCACTCACACCTATCTTGCAAAAATGAGTATCCAATTTCACGTAAGAATTCGGTGATTCGGTGATTAGTTTTTCATGTTTTGCGAACCAACTGGAACCAAAACATTATGTTTTGCTTTTGTGTTGTGCTGATTTGCCAATATCTAGCGGTAGCTGCCCAAGGGTGTGTGTGTGTGTGTGTGTGTGTGTGTGTGTGTGTGTGTGTGTGTGTGTGTGTTAATAGAGGGCGAGAGCCACGGGTGAAACATCGACACAACACACGAAGAGTCCGCTAATGTCATTGCGGCGAGATGTCGTGGATGTGGTGTTGTTGTGACGCGTCCCCCTCAGATTCTATTCCTATCCATTCCACTCTTGCCTTTCTCGTCTCCGTTTCGGATGTTTTGCTTTCGCTTTCACCCGGCGAAGCCCGCTGATATTTTCGAATTCGGGGCGAATGGGCACTCTTGCTTCGTTTCTCTCTCTCTTCTCTCTTCTCTCTCTCTCTCTCTCTCTCTCTATCTCTCTTTCTCTCTCTCTCCCTCTCTATTGTCGTTCCAAACAAGGGCCCTATTGATTCCAAGACCACTTTCGTGAGCCTCGATGCCAGCAATCACGATTCACGTCGTCGCTGAAGGGTCGTGTATCACCAGTATTCGGTGCTTGCCCATATATCCGCACATTCAAAAACACACAATATACAACATCACGCGTTTTTTCCTGGATTTCAATACTTCTTTGTTCTTCGCGAACGTCTGTGCATTCACTTTTTGCTATCTCAACAATTCGCAGGACAAATCGATGCTGCGATTACGCTAATCCCGGTTGAATATTTCTCTTCAAAACACTCCGTTTACATTGTTCTGCAGTTGTCAACCGACCGCCACTGAGAGGTGGGTGAGAAGAAAATCGACTGTTGTAACTTATCAAATTATTCATGCATTGTGTAGCTATGATTCTTATGATGTCTGAATAATGTGCAGTTTCTGAGTTGTGAGTGTGACAAATCAAAAGTGAAACACATTGAGTCCAAAATGTTTTTTTTTTCGAATCAAAGCGGTTATGTACCTGTCTTCATTGTCCAGTTTTTGTGTATGCAATTTCATTAGTATGTATACAACACGGAAATGATTGTGAAGTGTTTGAGCTTATAGGCGTGTTTTTGTATTCAATTTGGACGCGTTTTCAGAAAGCGCAGACGTGCAGTCTTTTTTTGCAGCAGGGTCGAGCATTGCCACATTGCGAATGAATTGTACTATGACAATAGGAAGTGTGTAACAAAAATGGTATTTGTTCATAGTTCCGTCGGAAAGATGTTCAATAAATTGGCAATGGTTTAAGCCCATATACACGTAATCTGAAAAGTCTTGAAGATCTTCTTTGAAAGTCTGACTGACTATATTCTGCGAACGAGATAGATAAGAGAGTATTGCCTTATGACATAAAACATTGTCACTTTATTCTTTTCTTCCACATCACAGTCACTTCCTTGTTTAAATGCACAGTGTCGACTGATTTCTGCCACAACCTGCCAAAACTTTTTATCCACGCAAAAGCAAAATTTGCGTCAACGGGAACACGCGAACTCCGTGCCACTACGCAGTGCACATGCGCCATAAAGCTGATGAGCCATGAAGCAAGTGAAAGATGGTCTTTGTTTTGCGCTTATAGTGGGTCCCCCGTTTTGGCGGTAGGCGAATTATCTTCGACCGAAGAAATGACGTAGACAGATGAGAAAATAATGTAAATGCGCCTCATTTCATTCACATTTTACTTAATTATCCACATTTTACTGAATAACTTCATTATAAACACCAAATTTTCAAAAACTGAGATCATAGAGTTGTTGCTATGGTTGTTGCTAAAAAAATGCACCTCTCATGAAATTTTTGTATGATTTCATCAACTTTGAACGAAGTTATTTCCAGATCAAGTTTAACGCAATTCGATCTCAAATTCTGAAGATGGTAGCAATTGAGTAATTTTGCATATCATTTCCATGAATTTCTTTCAGAAATGACACCGGTCCACCGGTTTAGATAGCGCGCAATGAACTAGATAGCAACAGTTCGACTCATCATGTATGCGCCTGTGCATAATAAAAGAATTACGATTTCCAGCTTGCCTACCGCCAAAACGGGGGACCCACTATATGTCTCCGACTTCAAGTTTTGCAGTATTCAAGCGTTAAGCGGTAGACAATTCGTGTCGGAACCATTTTTGATTTCGAAAAAAAACTTCTGTATCTCAGCAGATTTGAAAGTAACGTAGAATCGTCGTTCTTTGTCTTAAACTGAAGTTGTGTTAGGTAAATATGATTTGTATTGAAACTCCAAATCAATAATAAGTCGCCACTGTACTTTAAAAATACTTTTATTTGTATGTACTGTTTTAATAGTTTTTCTTCAGGCGGTGTTCCTTGAAACCGCCCTGCCACTCCTTCCGATGCGGTTCCGTCGCTCGGCGGCCGCGCGACAGGTGATTATTATTATTATTATTATTATTATTATTATTATTATTATTATTATTATTATTATTATTATTATTATTATTATTAATATTATTATTATTATTATTATTATTATTATTATTATTATTATTATTATTATTATTATTATTATTATTATTATTATTATTATTATTATTATTATTATTATTATTATTATTATTATTATCATTGTCATTAGTAAAAAAGGGCGCCGCGTAAAATTTAACTGTAGTTTACAATGTTCGCTATATTCGGTGGGTCGGGCGTTCGATCCTTCTATCGGGTTTTTGACCGTACCAAAGTAGAAAAATAGTAGCAGTCTGCTGCGAAAGTAACGCGCAAAGTTAGCTCACTTCACTGCTACTCACTTCACTTTTTCATGACAATGTGACTACATATTTATCTTGAGTGACCTTTTTTGTTTGAATGTTGTCATTGAATCATAACGGGCTGTTATTATAACCGACTGATAGTTTTCAAAAAAATTATTATTTCAGCGTCAAATTGATGAGAGCTTCAACATCTTTGCAAAGAGGAAAACAAGCGAACAACAGTGAGTTTTTTTTATTGTGAATTGTGAACCAAAAGGTAGCCCTTATTTTCGCGACTAACTCTTATCAACTCTTGTTGTCACACATCACAACCATCCGCAAATAACTTGGAGCCGACCAGTGAGCAACTTTTCACTTGAAATCTTTTTTGCCAAGTTTCATAACTTTATATACATAGTTCTCCGGAAATGAACACTCCCTATGTTTATATATAAAACCTGATATAGGATGCAAACGGTCGAAAACAACTGCCTGATGCGCATAATCGGGCTATCCATAGAGCAAACGAGAATGTGATAGAATAAGAAAAGGATAAAAAAGAGAGAGTAGAATAAAGCACGAGAGAAAAAGAAAGAGAAGAACCTCGCTCGGTGCCTAAACGCTTGTGCTGAATGAGCAATGAGACAGCGAGGCTTGTAATGCAGGTGTATCGAATGTATTCTCGATTGCTCGAGAACGAGCGGAGGACAAGATGAGAGAATGAAGAGAGGGGAAAGAGACGAGCCTGCACAGAATTACACGCGTCTTTCCCCCTTCTAACCTCGTACTCGAGCCTATTTGAAAGTCAATTCACCTTGCCTCTGCCGCGCCAGCACGCACCAACTAGCCACCCCCCCCTTCCCCCCTCTCTCTATTCCACCTTTCTCTATTCGGACACACTGGAGTGGAGGGAGGCAGCTATCCGCGCCCGCTTCTTCCCATTCTTCCCCGTCCCCACTCTTGCCGACGTATTCAATCATGTGCTGCTGCTTCCTGGTCGTCTGTCGAGGATCAAAACGCGGAAAAGAGAGGTACATATACCTCACAAACGACTTTCGCTCACCACCTCACAAATGCGTCTGCTATAGTGCGAAAGAATCACTCATGAATGAGTGCGTTTTGGTGCTGGAGAGACTTTATGCATGCATTCAGCTGTTTGGAAAAAGTGTCATGATTGTTTTTCGAGTCTCAAACGTGAAACATGAAACTATGATAAACTGTTTCCATGAATTAAACATAACATTATTAGAGCTGGTGACAAATCTAGCGGAAATTCACAACATTTCAACAATCTTTTTAACAATCACGACATTTCCCAGGAAAACTCACATCGATAGGCATGAGTATAAGCTTAACGGACTGTGATCTGTGATCAGATCGAATGGTCTGTGTTTGAAACGCCAAGCAAGTGGGTCAAGTTCTATAGCTGCCACGTAGAGTTTCGCTGCTTCCAGAATGTAGATTTTGGAACTGAAGATGTATTTTCACCCAAACTTCGTAGACAACGAGTGAACAGTTGTTTGTCGTTATGATAACAAACACAAACACTAATTGGCTAATCGAGCCAAACAGTTTGAGAACGCGACTTGCAAGTTCACGTCGGTAGCAGTCGGTTTGATTTGTATCGGTTTGAGCTCACCTGTGCACGAAATAAGTCGGAATCGGCAGAAGATCACTAAGTCACTTAGTAACTGTGTCGCATAATATCAATACTTAGTTTTTCTTTCTTATTTCGTATTCTAGTTCACGCGCAGACACTGTGAAAGGCGATCTAGCGATGTACTTACAACTGTAACAAAAAGAGTGTCCTGGTACGGTGCTCTGTCTGTCAACAATTTTGGATGCCAGCTTTGTATGAAATAATAATGACGATAATAGAGCTAATATCTTTGTTTATCGTAGTTTGCATTTTTGAGAAACAACTACAAATGTGGAATATTTTCGAAAATATATATTCTATATACGCACCGGAATAGCTTCTAGTAGCCACTTTGTCTGATTCCTACAAAGGCGACATGATACATACATACATATAATACGGATAGACATGTAATACAGATAGACATCTCAATGATATGCGATCGCGACACTCGTTTATTCAATACGTTCTTGTTCTTCACAATGCAATGCATGGCAATGTTGGTGATCTCGTGTTTATCAGACACCGACCGATCGACCGACTGACTGAACGTCCCATACTAATCATGAGAGCACCCTTCGCACCTCGCACTTCCTTCCTGAGAGCACTTAGCTATCGAACACACACTCTCTCTTGCTCTCTCTCTCTCTCTCTCTCTCTCTCTCTCTCTTTCACTTTTTCTCTCTCTCTCTCTCTCTCTCTCTTTCTCTCTCTCTCTCTCTCTCTCTCTCTTTCTCTCTCTTTCTCTCTCTCTTGTCGCAAGGACATCCGACCTCTTCCTCTCTCGCGCCTGTCTCTTCGTTATTCATTTATGGTGCTTGCTCTGCTACGACCAAAAAGGAGAGTGTGTTACATCTGCTCTCTTTTTCGCGACACAAACGAGAGAGAGAGAGAGACAGAGAGAGAGAGAACAAGAGAATGAGAAAAGGGTAAAAGGAGGCTCGTTTTGCATGACGCCCCCGTCTCCCCCTCCTTCCAGCGTATCCCCGAGGCGCTCATATACTCCTGTCTCTATTCTCTCCCTTACCCACTCCATCCCATTTCACATCCCATCACTTTTTCCACAGTGAATTGTACGTCTGCTAACAGCCTTAGATCGCCTCGCCATTTGCAGCCATTTCCTACAGCGTTTCCGTAATTAGAACCGTAAAATATTCATGAGAATATGAGGCGGTGAGATGAACGACAAGCAGCCTAGTCACATTGCGCGAGTCGACTGCGCAAAGAGGCTGTTTGTGTTTAGACCGACACTTTTTGCGAACGTCAAAAAATGTTTTTGTGCCGCTCTCTTTTGATGCGTGTGCGTAATCATGGATTTCTTTTCATCTTTCTCGCCTCGCTAACTCTCTTTCCGTCAGAACCGACATCAGACACTTTGGCGTGGCGTCTCTGTGAAACAACAAAAGAGACAGAGTTTCACGCATTTCTCTAATTCGACATTGCACATTCGCAACACTACCACTTATCTTCACAAAAAAACACCGCTTCACTGACAAACATACAATTAACATTTATGAGAAAAGAGATCGATTAGCTTTCATTCTTACTAGGGTTTTTTCTCTCTGCGGTTTTTAATCTCTTTTTTTCATATCCTCATTCTCTCTCTCTCTCTCTCTCTCTCTCTCCACGAAGGTACGTCATTCATGCATGTGAGCGCATGGAAATGCCTCGCTTGAATTGTGTTGTTTTGTCCGATAGTGGAGAGAGAGAGGTGAAAAGAGGCATGCGGGCGTGCGGGCGAGGACTCATACATCATTACAGTCTGCCCCTGCCACTTGTACCCTACCTGCGACCGGCCTAATCGAGTCACCGCTATACAGTGCTGGCGACTCTCTCTCTCTCTCTCTCTCTCTCTCTCTCTCTCTCACTTAACATGTCGCATTGATTTGCTCTGCAACATACGCCATTTCCTTGTTTCGTCTACGAAACTCCAACTCCTTGTTTCGTAGATCCATTCACGCTTCTCTCACACCGTGCATACATTATTCATCTTCTCGCTCGCCTTCCCGACGATATTCGATTTCAATGAGAAATGCGTTGTGTAATGGACGCAATTTCGCTCTTCTTCGGCTCGCGTGCTTTTTGCGAATTGTATGTGTGTGTTCCATAGCGGGAAGCGGGTGTGGTGCTGCTCGCGTATCCGAATTCACTCTACCTCATATTGCGAGAGCGCGCGCGTGTAATCCGGCCTCTCCCCTCCTTTTTGCGGACTGAGGCATACATGAGTCAACTTCCCACGACCCTTGCAGCCGAGCATTGCCTGATTCCCTCCTCTCCTTTCCTTCTCCCAACCTGATTAGCATATGTCACGTTGATTTGCGAGCTTGTTCGTGTCGCGGTTGAGTGTTGAGTGTGCGATGGATAAGTTGGCGATGGATATAGTGATGGTGTCGACGTCGACCCCGCACGGCCGGCCCGTCTTCCATCGGGGCGCCAGACGGCGGCAGGGCTTCCGATACAGGTCGAGCCATGCCAAGTCCTCCTTCTAACGCTCTCTTTCGCAAAATTGTGTTTTTGATTTTTTTCCCCATTTTTTGACACAGTACACATCTCACTTCTTCCTCGGTGTTCAGAAGATGTTGTTTTCATAGTGCTTTTATGAGTAAGTACGGTAAGTTCAAGCGTGAAGAAACGACGATCAGTAAAATTGGTTCATGTTAGAACTAGAATTTACGCTGTCGAGTTGCGTATATTTTAATCTTGTTTTTATTCCAGAAACACTTCGCACATAGTTCGTATAGTTCGCATAGTTTTTCTTCTTTTTTATTTTCAATTTTCTCTTAACCGTCTCTCTTATATTTGATGAAAAAAGAGTTTAGAGTGGCCGATTACAAAGAAAAAGCATTCATATACGTCGCATACGCTAGTAGCATTGTATTTAACCACAACCATGTACATTCCTTGGATTATATGACTGCATCCGCATCACTCATTCGCAAAGTGCACTTCAAACAGTTCCTGTGATTGCGTTTCCGCGTTCACACTATCAATTTTCCGATGTATGAAACACATACGTAAAGATGTAAAGATGCCAATGTGAAGACCGGTGTAAAAATGCCATTCTCACTATTTACTCACTACACATTATTACATGCAATAAAATTTCAGGACAACAACTCAAAAGATTCCGTGATATTTGCAGCATACTATCACTTTCAGGACGACGGGGGCTTCCTCGGATGTGATCGAGCCAGTGGCTGCGAAGGGCGTCTGTGTGCACTACGTCGGCACCTTCCAGTCAGCCATCCCGTCAGACCCTAACGGTCGGTTTGGCTACAGTGGTGGCCAGTCGAACGGCCCTCTGCGACCGAATTCGGACGAGTTAAGATGAAATAAAAACAAAGCATGTTTTAGGGTTTTGTTGAGCTACAGAGTTCTAGTTTGCAAAAAAGTGAAATCGAATGCTTTACGAGTGATCTGTCTAGCTTCATTAATTGCTCAAGTTTTAAGTTTAACGGTTTTCAAGTGGTTGCTTACTTTTGATTTTTTTCGTGATTCGCATTTGCATAATAATATTAATATTGTTTATTCACAAAAACAGTCAAGTACTAAATTGAGATATGGGAATGGGTTGGACGGCCGTGAGTCGAACAGCTCAATTCCACGATCTCCGCAAGGCTAGACTGCAGCGCGCCCCTCAGAGACACCCAAAGGGTGCTTGTGTGAGACACGCGCTCCCGGTAGAAAGCAGGGAAAGCCTGCTACGAGACACTACAATTAGAGAGGGCGCGCCAGCGCCCTCTCGTTTGTACTGGATGTACCCGCGCGCTAGAATGCTTCAGAACGACTTTTCTCGGATGAAGCACTTTTCCTCATTTTGAAGTAATTTCCACTGTTACGTTGCATTCGTATCTCTATTCGATAGAGTTGTAGAAAGTTGTGTAGAGTTTGATTGAATTTGAAGCGAGATACGGAGAGTCCGCATTCGAGTGCGGATTGAGATTGGTGTCGGTCGCTCGGGCGGGCGGGCGCTCGAGCGGGCGGGCGTCGGACAATCGCTTTCGCCCCGCCCCCTTTTTGTGTGAGTGAGAGAGAGAGAGAGAGAGATAGGCGAATAGCGGGTGCGCGTCGGATCGGTATCATCGCAGCGAATCGTGAACGCACGCGTATGAAAATGTAATTTTGTGAAACAAAACTTAAGAAAAGGACAGATATTATCTTTCAAAAGTACTTCCAAGTAAAAGTTGTTGGTTTGTACTGTTGTCTCAGTTGAGCAAAAGGACTGACATGTTTTCAATGGAGACATGTGCAAACAGGCTCTCAGTATTATTCGACATATTAAGATACAATAAAATTTGTGTTTTTTTTCAAAAATAATAACTACATAACTTGGTACGCGTTCATTATAATATGGCTATTTTGCACTGGTATGAGAGAGGAGAGCCTGTTGGCACATGTCTCCATTGAAAACATGTCAGTCCTTTTGCTCAACTAAGACAACAGTACAAACCAACTACTTTTACTTGGAAGTACTTTTGAAAGATAATCACTGATAGTATTCACGCGATATACTAAAGCCTAGTGGGGTCGTTAAGTGAGTGAAGCATATCAGATTTTTTACGTGTGCGGCGAGCGAGAGAGGGCAATTCAGCGTGATATGTGATCATTTGGTGAACACTTTGAACTAGAAACTGTGCCTATTGCACAGAGTTGCCGCTTCTTTCTCCTACTCGCGTATCACTCGGGAGTGCGAATCTCGCCGCCACAGAAAGTGATCGAAATCAAGGGTGTGGAAGGAACCATTTGAAAATCGTTTACTTAACTGAAACAAACCATGCAGCTGGATAGACCACTCGTAGAACATTTAATTCCACTAAACTATAACTGTAGCTCAGCGGAGACCAGTGTAAGTAAAAAGGCTATTTCATCCAAGTTCGGCCTGTTTCGGTCGCAGAGAGCCGTTCGACTGGCCCTCATTGTAGTTCTTTTTTTCCGCATTGGTGTGTGAGTACACCACACATGTTATTCGGAGCAGCGTTGTTATGTTGTTCAGAGAAAAGTCGGTGCGTCACCGTAGTGAGTGCGTCAGCTTCAGCTATCTCGGATTTGTAAAACGCTAATAAAAGCCAAGTTTAAGTGATTCAAGCATAAGTGATTCATATAAAAACCATATCCATAAAACAACAATAACTCCATTAACTTTTTCATGGACTTTTTTCATCGTTCATAATCTTTGAAAAAACTGGTATACAAACAACATCGAGCAACTGTAATCTGCAAATGTAATCTGTGATTATGTTGATGTAAGACGTCGCCTGAATAAGTGAGAGGAGGAGTGTTTCTATAGAGACGCGCATCAACTTATTCCAAAGACTCCATTCAACAACCAACACTCTTTCATTCCTGTCACAATGAAGTCGCCTCGATTTCGCATTAGGACGCCGCGTGAGTACCTTTTAAAAGTTCATTTTCAAGATAAGTGCAACTCGTTCGGTATACTGTATCTGTATGTTCAAAATCCACGAAAATGTTTTCACGAAAACGCTCAGCTAATTTCAAACCTATCATTTGTATTCTATATCCGCTATTTAAAAAGTGCATTCTGTTTTAACGAGAAGACAGCGTTTGTATATAAAGTGACCATCTGTCGATGCGGGCATCAGTCTCCGACATAAATTCCCTTGGATATGCGAGTCTCTCTCTCTCTCTCTCTCTCTCTCTCTCTCTCTTTCCGAATCCGTCACTGTCACTCGGAGATCGCTTTCTCGGAAAGAAACGCTGGAAATCGACGTTCGCTCGCGATAATTCGATGAGAAACATGTGTGTTCCAGTGTTTTCTATCTCCCCTCACTCTCTTCCCCTATTTCGTCCACCGGATGCAATCTCTTTTCTCCAAGTTGCATATCTGTGACGCACCAAACTTTTCATGTGTCTATCTATATCTTCGTTCCCCTTCCTCCTCTTCTTTCTCACGCTCCCCGTTGAATAGTGTCTATGATGAGCTCGTTGCCTCCACTTGTGTCCTCCTTCTTCTTTCTGCCTCCCCCTCCCCCCACTCTGTCTAATGCCACGTCTTCCACTCCACCGGACACGTCTACACACAACTCTTTGTGGCCGCGTGGTCGACTCGTGACTCGGCAGCCAACCACCCTCCCTTTCTCCCGCCTATCCCTGTCTGCACACCCACTCTTGTTGTGCACATATCTCTCTTTTTAGCAGTGTGAAATCCCGCCGATGTGCGCTCTCACACACTCGCTTTCCGTTTCGAATCCCCGAAGGGGGGCCGCATCTGGCTCCAATCCAGAACTCCCGTCAGCTGGAGGGGAGTCCATCCGATCCGGCCTCGTTATCGCTCTCAGTCCCTCCACTCACACTCGCTTCTTGCCGCCACTCCTCGCCTCTCCACACTTGGTGTGCCAGCGGAGGTGGTTGCTGATGTGCCCGATCACTGGCTCGCGTTCCCGGCGAGAGAGATGAGGCGAGGCGAGGAACCACTCCGTGCTCGGTCACTCATCATTCTATCGCCGAATGAAAGAGAGAGAGAGAGAGAGAGAGAGAGAGACGAGACGAGACGAGACGAGACGAGAGAGACAAGAAGAAAAGAAGAGATGAGAAGATTTGCGGTCGCTCAGAGCCTGACTGATTTTCCGAGTAGAAGTCAGAAAATGCAGTGCATTTTTTCAGAATTTTTTCTCTGTGTCCGTAACGATATTCTATCATGTCATTTTTTTCATTATGTTCATATATGTATCCATGCATTTTGGATATGAGACACGAGAGAAAGAGAGAGAGAGAGGGGGGGGGGAGGAAAGGCAATATGGTGTCACACTTTGTGGGTGCGACGGTCTGAAGGCGATGTTTCATTAGTCGCACATGTCTTCGCCTTCTATCTCCCCTCTTTCGATTTGTTTTCTGTCTGATATGTGTCTGCAGCTCTTCCCTGAGGAAACAGCCGTGTGTGTGTGCTGAGAATGTAGACTTCATGAATGATAAGCGCCCTTTTTCCTCCTCACTCTCTCGGATCGCCGCGCTATTTCGCCCCGCTTCCGCCAATCACTTTCTTAGCATGAATCTTCTCTTGCTCTTTGCTCTACCTCTTTTCTCCCTTCTCTCTCGAATCATTCTCTCGCAATTGTTTTCGACGACGCGACACCGTCACGCATCGCCATGTAGCAACTATGATATGTGGCAGCCTTGCGATATCCAACGTTTTCGCATTGCTTCCTGGTCACTAGCCGTATTATCCCCTCATTCGCACAAATCTCAGTTTTTGGCGAGCACTCTACAAGCCGTCTCAGACGGTGTCGAGAAGCGATGTGTGACTATGCATATGTATAAGCATGTTTGTGTCTCCCCAATGCACACCTCATGCATATATCAATAGACTCGCCACGCAACCGCCGGATTATCCGGCATGCATCGCGTGTGCCTCAGTCATACAACATACAACCCGTCACTGTGCTACACGCCTAGTCGAATGCATAATGAACTCGCATTCTTATATCATTAGTGACTGCAGACATTCCGTTTTCCAAACGCGAGCTCACGTCGTTGCACTGTTCGCAGGTAGTGTTTATAATCAATCTGTTTTGAGGGTGAGGGACAAGTGTTTTTGTTGTGCTTGGAAAGTGCACGCGAGTCTTCCACGTTGTCTCATTGTAACATCTTGATCGGCGACGTTCGAATGTTGAGTTCGATAGCTGCGATATTGGATGATTGTGTTACACCACCCAGCATGAGAATGAGAGAGAGAGAGAAAGAGCTGCCTCCAAACGACTCCATTCACTCTTCCCTCACGTCCAGTTCTTCTTATTCGCACTGCCGCTTCTCTCTCTCTCTCTCTCTCTCTCTCTCTCTCTCTCTCTCTCTCTCTCTCTCATTCTCTCCCATACCAATGTACTTTCTCCACATAACTGAGTTGGCATAATCGCCAGCTCATTATTCATGAATGCGGTGTTTTTTTTTTCTCTTTTGCTTAACGTTCTTATGGAAGCGAACACAACTCCATTACAGTTTTTTTCACCATTCCAATACCTCCAAGACTCCACGTTTCCACTGTGACCATTGGTTGTTGTCAGGTTCTGGCGGGAAGGAGATGCAGCGTCAGTACACCAACAACTCCAACACCACTGATGGCGAAGAGTTCACGCAGGAGGAACTGCAGGAGTTCGCACAGGCATTCAAGGTGAGCGAGCAGTACGCTGACAAGGGAAGTTGCTGAGATCCTCCGCTCGGATTTACAATTTGAAGGCATAAGCTCTTGGTCTACTGATCAATGTTGTTTATGATCAATTTATGCTGTGGAGCAAGTCTTGACATAGTTTTTTCTTGACATACTTTGGACGAAGATTACGGTACTTGAACGTGCTCCGCAGCAAAAATAATCATAGACAACATTGATAAGAAGGCCCTTGGCTATCGATTAAGCCATAGTTGGTGCAATTTCGAGCGGAGGCCCTGGGACACTATCCTTGTGAGCCACGCCGACAACGGCTTCTGTTCAGCGTTCAGTTAAAAGAACATTTTTGCACATTCTCATTGAAAGATGCGGATTATTGGCACGAAAACGGAAACAGATTAGTGGTATGTACTCTAATGGATTGGATTCAGTGGTCTGATTGTGGATGATATGCAAGGCTGCACGTTATGTTATGTCTGATGAAATGACAGTAGTTGGGAAGGACCGTGAATCAATGATGTGTCGCGATTGAAAAAAGCCAGTCGTCCCCGGACAATCTTTGAATCTTTGCTTATTCTCTCGGTCTAGTAAATCTCTTCTCTTCATCCCTCAGTGCATTTCAACAAACATCTGCTATTGTTGACACGAACAAACTTCCTCGTCGTATTGATCGGCTTATAAAAAAACAAGACTTGCTAGAACACACGTAGAAAATGATATGAACCTTTATCTCTCCGTTCTTCATGGGGTAATCGGATACTTGAGAACATGATAATAGCAAGGGTGACACTGGATATCTGAACTGAATGAACTAGTAAACAACAGTAAGAGTTTGCAACAGGCAACACAGCTAGCAACCAATTGTGATCAATCGATAATCAATCGACAATCAATCGATATGCACAGATGTTCGACAAGGACGGGAATGGAACGATGAACATCAAAGAGTTGGGTGTGGCGATGCGGACTCTCGGGCTAAATCCAACAGAAGAGGTGAGTGATAGCAGTCTCTCCAGCAATCACCGCATTGATGATACTTTTTTTCAGGAGTTGCTCAACATGGTCAACGAGTATGACGTGGACGGAAACGGAAAGATCGACTTCGGCGAGTTCTGCAAGATGATGAAGGAGATGAACAAGGAGACCGACCAGGAGCTCATACGACTCGCATTCAAGTCAGTATGCAATCATTTGAACGGTATTTCAAAAAGACGACATCGTGATTTCAAAAAAAAAAACACACGCTCATATGTAGTTCCTAAAATACTATGGATTAGCGATGAGTAAAACGAATCTGTTCATGTGGTCAGACCATAATCTCACTAGAAGAACTTGCTTGATAGTAGACTTGTTAAATGAACTTGTTAGTTGCTGGTGAGTTGCTTATTAAAATAGTTGTAATTATATATACTGAGTGGTTCAATATAAGTTTCCGCGTTTGCGTTTGCTCCCGCATGTAATTGTAGCAGACTGAAAGCCTCGGTTTACAAATGAGAAAAGTCGGACAGCGAGCCAGCTGCCTTTGAAAAAAACACACACAAAGAACAGAAGTCGTCATTTAAATCCGTTTCCTTTATCGTCAGTTAAATGAGCTTTAGTTAAGTCATTTTGACGTGATGTGGACAACTTCCGGCTACCGTAAGATAAGAAATCTACGCAAACAAAAATAAAACAAAACAAATACGACGCGAAGCGTTTATTGCAATGAAAAGTTTCGAATGATGTAGCGTAGCGCGTAGGCGTAGTAGTTACTTGGGTCCGAGGTAGCAGGAGACGTCCATGCGGGGAGTGCCGCCGCCGCCACCACCACCTGAACAAACACCATAGGGTACTGTAGATAGCGACAGCACTCACCGCTGGGAGCGCTGCCGCCGCCGCCGCCGCCGCCGCCTCCCGAGGATCCTCCGAAAGCGTAGTCCTCCCTGGCGTATCCGCCTCCGCCGCCGCCGCCGCCACCACCGCCAGGGGTCATGTAGGCGGACTTGTCTCCCATGATGACTCGACTGATCGAATGATGTCGGCAGAGACCGATCACGCGCTTTTATGCCACTGTGCAGACAGTCACTGTGAGGGAAATGAGCTAGGATAATGAGAGAAATTATGCAGTCAAGGCATTTAGGCTGATCGATTGATTAGTGTGATTTTCGCATGCAAAACGTGTGTTGCAGGGTGTTCGACAAAGACGGAAACGGATTCATCACAGCGCAAGAGTTCAAGCACTTCATGACAACGATGGGAGAGAGGTAAAGGGAGACAAAGAGAAAGAGAAAGAGAAAGAGAAAGAGAGAGAGATATGTTGGAATGTAATAAAAGAGAGAACACCAATGACATTACTTTTTTAGGTTCACGGAAGAAGAAGTGGACGAGATCATCAAGGAGGTCGACAAGGACGGTGACGAGCAGGTACGGTATCGGATACCCTTATATTATCGGATACCCTTATACTGTTGTAAACTCAATTTCCCTACCGTATCCTTTATAGATCGACTACGAAGAGTTCGTGCAGATGATCGCTCCGATCGTGCAGGAGGGCAACAAGGCCGACGATCCGTTCGCCGAGCCGACCCCCCAGCAGACCCCCGCCAAGTAGACCCCCGGAGGGTCTCTGCGGCCCCCACCTACCCTTTTTCTGTGATACGCTCGCAGTCAGTCTCCATGTACATAACGCACATTCCTCCGTGATTTTTTTTTTGTTTGTTTTGACATTCCGTCGTCCTTTTTCTGTCCCGGTAGAGATTCGAATATCCTCGTTCCCGTATACGGTATTGGTAAATGACGTACAGCCCCGGCTACTATCAGCGGTTAGCACACCCGCACATACCCAGAGTTCTATTCTATACTGCGGCTGATCTCTCACATAGCATGTTCACCAATTTCAGTTTTGATCGATAAACAACAATTATTTATTCACACAAAAGACCGTCATCACACAAGTGTTCACACGCTGCAAAAAAAAGAAAAGAAAGAAGAACGAGAAAAGAGAACAGTGATAGGGAGATTTACTTGAAGACTGCTATTTCGATGTTTGGTGGTTCGCTCTGCCTACTTCTTTCCACCGATTCGCATCATGTTGCCGAGGTAGCAGTCGTCGCAACGGGTCGGTCGCGCCGCGCGTTTGCCTCAATTATCACGGTGAGGTACTGTAGATTGAATCGAAATTACATAGGCGTGAACGTGATGATTTATACTTATTTCTGTTTGTTTATGTGATTCGAGAATTAGTGAAACGTATGGCAATCACACAACAGAAAAAACAGGTATTTTTGCGATTCTGTGATAGAAAACAGAGAAAAAAGAAGAATGAAGGAAGAGAGAGAGAGAGAGAGAGAGAGAGAGAGAGAAATTGAAAAAGTCGCATACCAATTCTGAACATGTTGGATAAATTGTTGGTGCGTTTTTGGTACGCGTTGGTGTAGACGTCTTCTTCGACCGACGGGAATCCCCTGAACACATACATAAACATCATTGACTTTGTCGTTTACTCTTTTCGCTACAGTACGCATCGATCAGTTTCTCAATTTGAGTACTTTCAACTTAAAAAAGGTCATGAACATGGATATATGGAGAAAAACCAATAAAATAATGGTAGACGTTTTGTTTTCTCATCCACAAAGTCTGAAACGTGAAGCGTGTTTACTATCCTAGTACCGTTGAACAGAAAAAACAAACAAATAACCGTATATGAAACCGTAATTTGAGTGTTACACACCGTATCCCATTCACTTACATTGGATCGTCGAGAACAAGTATGTAGGCGGCTTGTGAGACTGCTACAAGAAGCGCGAGAAAGAACGCGAGAAAGCGCATCGGAGACCCTTCAAAAACCGTCATCAACAATGACTAGACACGAATATGTACACATGTCATATGTGCATCACTCAATTTAGCCAATTGAACAGAACTCAGAAAAGCAAGCGAGTGAACAAAGGGAGAGTCTATTTTGCGAACGCGCAGGAGGCTTGACGTAACGACGGCGATTGTATGGAATGGAGGAGGCGTGAGCTGAGCGCTTGATTCTCGCACAATGCGCACTGTTTTCGAGCGCTGCTAATGTCCGAAATCCCGTCACGGCTTTCGTATTTAAGCGCGGCATGCATTAGACCGATTGCTCATTTGTCGGCCTGGGAGAGTGGGTCAACAATTAGCATACCGAGAGAGAGAGAGAGAGAGAGAGAGAGAGAGAGAGAGAGAGAGAGAGCGATGGGTGAGAAAGAGAAAAATAATAGTACAAGCACACGCACATGTACAACTGCGTTTATGCAATAAGGATACTGTAGCAACGTGAAACACACCCGTAGACGAGACTGATAAAGTGGCTATAAGATGAGGACTAAATAGAGCACAAGATCTAACTGATTCACCATTAAACTACGGTCGCGCCGGAAATGCGCACATACACGCCGCTAACGCGCAAAGTGGAAGACTTGCGTGAAACTAGCAGTGCTAAATAAAGACGCTAATGCTGACGGTGGATTTGACAAAAAGGGAAGAGCTTGCGCGCAAGAGCCTAATGAAACGGCGGGGGTGGACGACGGAGCTCAATTACAGCCGTAATCGAGTCCGCGCGGCCGGTTAGAGAAACAGTGGAACTTGGTCATTCGGATCGGAACTTGTGTGCACTACACTGTGACTATCTGGACACGGTCGAGTGTTTCTTGTGGTTCTGGAAGGAGTAGACGGAGGACTTGGATGAGGGAGCCGCCCAGATCTGTCGCTCGGCCGAGCCCCACAGTGAGAAGACAGCCACTGGGAGGGCAGCGACTAGGGCAGCCACACGGAACACGATAGACCACTCGTACGCAGATCCTGCAAGAAGGAAAAGATAGAAGAGAGGGCAGGAGAGAGAGAAAGAACGGTTGTTTTGCGTCAATCATAGTACTGCATGGCTTTTGCGCATTCATTTGGTGAGTGAATGAAGGGAGCTAAACCAAACAGGAAGAGAGGAAGAGAGAGAGGTTGTGGGTGGATTGGATTATACCAGGAAACGGCATGATATACTATTGCTCTTTGCAGATTGGGTGAAAAAAAGTGATCGTTGATTTTCGTGACGTGTTTATTTTATGTCTGTCGACGAACGCGAAACGAGTGATCAATGAGAAAACCGTCTACACTTTTCCAGGAGCAGTTTAAGTAGGTTGAGTTCAAAGTGACAAATGAGTTACCCTATTTGCGAGAAATCATTTACGAGCTCCACATCATTTCACTTCACTACATTATAGCATTGATCTCTGAATGGTTCTTGCATGTTTCAAATTGTATTGCTTGTTAATAAATATCATTAATCAGCTTGTGCGCAAATAGTGCGAACGCGGACTGAAGACGGGCAAGGACTTTACCTTGTTGCACGATCTGCTTGGTGAGAATCTTATTGCCGATGCCGAACCTGAAAAAATAATAGAATAACTTGCACTAAACTCGTTTCCACAACTTTCTGCGAGTGTCAAGAAACATTTGTTTCATGTTAACATTTGTTTCACTGTTGTGATGGTGTGAGCACTCACCATGCTACGGCGAAGAAGCTCCACCCGGTGATGATGCCTGAGAAGGGCGGCGCCAGCTGGATGAGAGACGTCTGCACGCCCGGAGTGTGCATGCCTGCAACAAATATTCGCTTGTAGATGAGCGATGTTGGTTTTTGAGAGCAGAGTGAGATCAAGGGAATAGGAACTATGCATGTTCCTTTCAGCGAACGATAGTGGCCAGTTTGACTGTCTTAGTGAATGATCAATGGATCGAAGCTTTTTTGGGTTTTTTTTCGGTTTCCACAGCAGAAATAAGGCTTTAAGGTACAGTAGCTACTTATTTCCGACTCTCAACTTCATTAAAAATCACAAAGTACACATTTGTACTTTGTGCGAAAGAACGACGATTCTGCGGCTTCTTCAAATCTGCTACTGCCTGAGATGCAGAAGAATTTTTGAATTCAAAATTGGTCCCAACACCTATCGCCCAACCCTTCAATACTGCAAAAATTGCGCTCGGAGACATAAGCGCAAATGAACAACAAGCTTTCACTTGTTTTATGGCTGAGTGCATATGTGCTGCGTTGTGTCACCGAGCTCGGGGGTTCGATCTCTGTTCACTCCAAAAGTTTTGTATTTATGTAAATGAGGGGTGTGGCAGGTTGTGGCAGAAACAAGTCGCCACTGTGCTTTTGATGTTAACGTCATTTTACTTTACATCTATTTGTTTTATCAATGTGAAAGTGCACTTTTTTAATCAATGTCTCCCCGGTATCTGATTGTAATAGAGTGTTCACGGCCTCTCGGAATGCCACAGTGTAATGCACATATCTGCCAATGCCGATTCGCGTCCGGTCTCGATCCCGAAACGCTACACGCGCCGCCGGCAAGGACGTCTCTCTCTCTCTCTCTCTCTCTCTCTCTCTCTCTCTCTCTCTCTCTCTCTCTGTCGGATACGCGCGAACATTGTCACTATCAGTCCGGTTCTGGCACATGATCAGCTAGATACTGTGGCAGATAGAGAGAACGCGAATGAATCGAATCAGCTGTTCGAAGGCAAGTGATAATGCTTGCAGGATGAATTATTACATCATTACCGTTCGAACATGACCAACTTAGCGTACTCAAAACTCTTACTAAAAAAACGGCAAAAAAAGACAGAGACGGCAAAGAATCAAAAACAAGTAACGCTCACTTTTTTGTGACAATGCAAAAAAAAAAGAGGAGAAAGAAGCGTCAGAAAAAGTGTACCTGCGAAAATCATGGCGGCGGAGAGAGACACGACAGCCAGCACGGCGTGGTCCTTGTCGAAGTAGGGCACGATGAAGATGCACAGTGCCAGGCCGGCGGAGGCCACCGCGTTGAACATCTGGGGAAAGAGATATGAAGCCAAGCATGCTACGAATCGTCACTCTTTCACCGAAGTGAAAAAAAGAGAAACGACACTGAAAGCGATCAGTCTCCTAAAAATTGGTTTTCCTTACGCTTTCGTGATAGGACAGAGGATGTAGGAGGTTATCTAACTCTCTTTTTTCAATCAAGAATTGATATACGATACCGGTCGAAACCCTAATCGTAAATGATCTGCTCACCTTGCATATGAATGTCTTGTCGTAGTGCTTGCTGCTGGTGAGCCACGAGGAGAGGGAGGATGAGAAGGTCTTCGACACAAACAGACACAAGATCGGCAGGGCCGCCATCTGCAATCAAACAAAAAATGACGTGTGAAACAAGCCAGCAGTTTTCAGATGTGCACAATAACAATTGTGAGTTTTTTTTGTAGAAAACCTAACACTGAAAGACTGAAAATGCCTGACAAGACATTGCCCACCCACCATTCCGTTCTTGGTGGGGGCAAAGTCGAGGACGTCTCGCATGTAGTTGGGCAGGAACTGCAGCATGATCACCAGAGGGTACTCGTGGCACACCTAGGAGGGTGGAGATTGAAAGAGTGTGACTATAGTGGTGAGCTATTGAAATTGCAGTAGTACTGAGATAAATCAACTTCTTTCTTGCTGTGATAATGAACACTTCAATATAAAACTGACTAGCGCGATTACGGCGGCCCACAGCGGTCGGCTTCTGAGCATGGCTCGATAGGGCACGCGACGAGCCCTGTCCGTCCGCTTTCCAATCGACTCGCACGCTATCCTGAATTTTTTTCGTAACGAAGTAACAGATATTGTGAATACAAATCTTATCCCACTAACTCATTGAGTCAGGTGACAATAGACAGAAATTATCTTGTACTCATTAATATTCCCGTTCCCGTTTCCATGTCACCGTTTTTGTCAGTTTACCTGCTCTCAATGAACATGCGCTCGCGTCCACTGATGCAACACTGCTTGCTCGGCTTGTCCGCGCCGATTGGGATCCAGAACACTGTCACCTGAAACAATTTACGCCTTGATTTGTACTTGTATAGATGTATGTGTACTATGAGAATACTAATAATGAGGATGAACGCACGAGGAGTGAGATAGTGGCGGATAGGTAGAAAATGGCTGGCCAGCCGTTCAGTATGTCTTTCCTTGTGCATAGGTAGCCGGCGGTAGGAAGGATGAACAGCGTTCCTGTAATAAACACATTCATCACTCACTTTTCTCCACAACAGTATATCCGACCAGTGTTTTTTTAGTTTCAAAGTTAGCAAATTTACTATTGTAATTGTTCATTTGAATTATCTGGTTTGCATTCGTATCGACTTCCCAGTCGGCCCCCCGTTGACCGCTTCCGTTTTCGATCTGACAGACTACTGCGCTCCGGTTCATTGGTTTAGTTACTACCAGTCGTTCTCGGCCGATGATAAATGTGCGTAATCGGAGCTCACACCATAAAACCAACAGTGGGTGATGAGAGAGACGACAGTCGTCAGCCACCTATCCCCTCTCTCACTGTCGGTCTCTCACTATCTCTCTCTCTATCTCTCTCTTTCTCTCCTCTCCTTCTCTCTTTCGTTCTCGTTCACTGTTTCAGGGATTCCGTGTCTGCTGCTAACTGTGACAAACGACTCGATCGATCCGAGTCTCTTGAACTCGTAAAATCCGGAACACCGTATCGGCATCGTGACTACGGTGATTTGATTAGAGTGAGTTCAACAAGACCGCCGCCACAAATGACGAAAGTAAGTGAGTGTGCGTAAAGGGGGAATAGAATAGGGTGCATACCGATCTGTCGTCCTCCGGAGATGAGTCCGAGTGCAGCTGCTCGCTCTTTCTGTGGGAACCAGCGAGTGATGAGCGAGTTGGCAGCCGGCATGAGACATGCGTCCGACGCTCCAACAAGGATTCTGCAAGAATTATGATACTCAAAAACAACTCTAATCATATACGGTTCATATCATTGTGAAAAAAAGTGAGTGTAGTAAAATGCGCTGACATGATATGTCCATTGCAGACTATTCACCAGAAGTATTCATGAAACATGAGAAAAACTTTAAAAAAAACGTCAAATCACTTGCCTCGCGGCGACAGCATACCAGAAACTGTCATAGGCAAAGATGGGCAAAGCGGCATTGGCGAACACACAAAGAACGAGCGCCGCGAACACCATCCACTGAAATACTCGGGTGGACACGGCTCTAAGTGGCAGCCTCACCTTTCCATTGAGTCTGTCTGCCCAGAGACCAGTGAGTATCATGAGAAGTGAGCCGGCATTCTGCGCTGCTAACACGAGACCTTCCTGCAAGAGTGAAGGGGGTGAGAGGTGAGAGAGAGACGAGGAGGACCAACCTCTCGACTGCTCCAGTCTAGGTCGCCCCCGTAGCCGTGCATACTGCAGGAGGTCATGCAGATCAGGGCAACAGACATATTCGACGAGGAAATCGACAACACCTGCAAGTCAACACTATGAATGTTTTGTTCGGCGAGGTTCAACAACAACATAAAGAATGGAAAGCACTTTGATAAACTGACCGAGTGTATGAGATGACGAAGACATGTAATATATAACACACAAGAGACCTACATGAGAATAGACTCGATGATCAGTGTTCACGTACATTTAGTGTGAAGATTGTGTGAAACGTTAAGAGTAAAATTGACACTGTAAGTTGACTGTTCAAATATAAATAAACGTGGCTATTTGATGATCCTATTAATGAAATAATGGTGAAAAATGCATATAATGAAGATGATGTGAAAGGACTGACGATATAGCAGCAGCATAGCAGGCTGGCGAGCATCATTCGCATGGAAGGGAAGAGGACTGAGGAGGCAGCAAGGTCGCCCGCCTCAGACTCTGCGGCAGAGGGGGCGATGGAGGGGTAGTAGTCGTCCGGTACGCCTGCAGTAAGCACGATGTAGACAAGAGAATGCAATAAGAGAACATGGTATGTGCAATCCACACTACTACTGTCAGCTGCAATCCACAGCTCTTGAAACGTGCGCACCTATTTTGAATATGGCTCGAGGCGCGCGTTCCGTGCCCGCTTCTACGGACAGCGTGCGTTGCACGACCGACATTCTGGAATCTAGTGATCAGTAAATCAATAACAATAGAATAACTGTCATTCACATAAAGTGCTGAGTCGACAAGTACAGCCAGCGCTTTCGGATCGAACGAAAATGGCTAGAAGACATCGACTGATTTGGCCGTGGCGAGAGAGCGAGAGGGAGCAGACGCGAGAGACAGCGAGAGAGTGTGTCAGAGGAGAGAGTGGCGGAGAGATTCGGCTGCAGCCGTGTTTGATAGAGATGATCGGGACAGGGAAAATGAGAGAGATTATCAAGAAACACTTCCCGCCTAACTTGGGAAGCCTGTTCGTTGTGTAATTCGAGAAAACGTAGGCGGGGCAAGAGGAGGCGGAGTCGAGAATTGTTGCACTTTTCATTTCAATGTCGTTCCGGTTTCGCTCTCTTTATTGACGACGCTCGGTCATACAACCTGGAAGATGAAAGAAAACCACAACATAATCTGCTCTAACATGATGAACGTCGTTTTTCAGTAGGTTTGCTCCCTTTCACAACGCTGAAGACTCATCTTCTTTCTGTATCAGTGAGTCCGAAAGTGCGATTGCACATCACACAACTGTGAGTGAGCAGATCACGCAGGTCACGTGCATCTTATCAACTCTCATGTTTGTCAATACACCCATCGCGAGCCTCCAACGCCCATTTCACACCAGAAGAACAACGAGCGATGGTCGGTGTCGTCTCGTATCGTATCTATTCCGGCTATTCCACGCGTATTTTCCGTGTTACTACGACAAGTGTGAAAGATGTAGTTTTCTGAAGTGTCTCGCTTTTTGGTGTGGAATTTTCCATTTGTGTGTGCGACACTGGATTTCAGCGATCGTTTCTGTTCTGTTGTGATCTTTGCGCCGAGGCGATTACTGTCCGCAGATTGCGGGTGCAATTTCCATGTCACATTTCGATGCGCTGCCCCCGCTTGAACAGTGAAATAGTGGGGAGCGGGGAGAGAGCGATTTAGTTATGGTTCACTCATCCTCTCATGCACCGCCGACTCTCTGACGACCGGCTATGATTGTCAGACGTGGCGTCACTGGGTCACTTCGGGTACATGTGAGAGTGCAAGTGGCGCTATTCGTATGCGCACGGTTTCTCACGCTAGCATCCTGGTTGTCGATACGTTTCATTACGAGTTGATGATGCATAATTTACTACTTGTTCACATAACAACTCTCTTCCAGGAAATGAAGCTGGACATCAGCCACGCTACGGGCAACTTCGAGAAGGAGGGAAACACGTACAGGATCTACGATGAGAATCCCACGGACAGAATTCAGCAGAGGTGAAGAAAAAAGAGAGAGTGGGGAAAAAGTAAAAGGAGAGAGAGGGGGGGGGAAGAAAAGAAGGGAGAGTGAGTTTTTTTCAGAGTGAAGCGTCACTACGAAAACCAGCACAAGCTGCAGACGGTGGATTTCGTGAGAAAGATGGTGAGAGACAGTAGTTTTTTTATCAAGTCATGTTGAACCGTTTGCAGCACAGCAAATGGCTGTCGTTCTCGCACGCTGAGATGCCGATCCTGGAGTGTCTGGATGTGCTCGCCACTTTCCTGGATGAGAGCGATCCCGATGTGAGTGCGGCTGTCAAGCACGGTATACGTGAAATCAAACATTTCAGGAACTCAATGGCTTTATGCCTTACCACGATTTGTTTTCGATACAATTAAAACCACTTCCTGCGCTTGATCGTAGTACCATTTCATGTCGAAGTCAGACCGTCTTTGATTATCTTAATTTGGTGTGAGATACATAGTTCGAAGCTTGTTCATTTCAGTTTTGTGTCGTTTTTACGCGCCTTGTTTTCTAGGTCGACGAAGCCAACATGATTCACGCTTACCAGACAGCGGAGAGGTGAACCATTCATTTGTATTGTACTCATGACTCATCATAGTGGGCCTACATATTGCTTCGGGCTATCGCTCTTTATTTTCTTCAAGAAGTTTCTACAGACACAAACTAACAATAATTTATACTATATTCAAACTGCAATTGTTTGTTTTATTGTTTTGCGGAACGCGGTAAGTTCAAAGAGCACAGAGACCGCACAGAGACAGCTTCCATTGTCAATCGACTGCCGAATGCGTGCAAATGAGCGAATATCGAACAACAAACAAGGGCTAGCTAATCTGCTAATCTGTTATTTGATAAGAGCACGAGCAGTGCGTAGCGACCTGAAGGTCTAAAAAGAGTCGGATCTTCTTGTCGGAATTTTGTAGTCGAATTCAGACAAAACAATGTTTTTCTCAATTGTTCTGTGTTCATGTTCATAGTAAAACATCACTGTACATTAAAAAAAATTATGCGGACAATGTAATCTTGCCTGATCTTCAGGTTGGGGTCGTTTTCGTTTTGGTCAATGAAACCTTCTTTTGAAATTGTATAAACGTGGAAAAATTGTTTTTTTTCCATTTTTTTTTTCTGCGCAAACAGAACTTCAAAACTCGTCTTCATTGAAGAGAACGAAAACGACCTTATACTGAAGATCAGGGAACAATACATTGTCCGGATACATCCTTTAAATGACATAAATTGAGGGAAAAATGACAGATTCACCGAAAATTTTCGAAGAAATTACACATGTTGCACTGTTGCACAAAAACAAAAACAGTAGAATTCTGAGAAACGAGAAAAAGAGTACCGTTTGAGACTGCGTGCCGCGCACCCGGACAAGCCATGGATGCACCTGGCTGGACTCGTGCATGACCTCGGAAAGGTTTGCTATCTCTCTCTCCCTCTTTCTTTTTCTCTCTTTCTCTCTCTCCCTCTCTCCCTATCTCTCTCTCCCCCTCTCTCTCTCTCTCTCCCTCTCTCTCTCCCTCAAACTTTTTTCCCTGCAGGTGATGTCCGTTTGGGGCGAGGAGCAGTGGGCGGTCACCGGTGCGTTCCTTCTTCCGAGTCACCCTATTCCCATTCTTCTCTTTTCAGGCGACACGTATCCTGTAGGCTGTCCTCCCTCCGACCACATCGTCTATGGGGTCAGGTCGTTCGATGGCAATCCCGACCGTCAGCATCCCGTCTACACGTGAGTCGTGATAAAAACCTGTTTGTGCTATTTTTGTTAGTTCGTGAAAAGTGGATGGTTGCAGTGAGGAGCTGGGCATGTACACTCGTGGCTGCGGTCTGGAGAACCTGCTGATGACGTGGAGTCACGATGAGTACATCTATCAGGTATCTTTCACAATGTTGTATTCTCACAAGTTGAAGTGTAGTCACAAGTGTGTTCCTTATATGAATTCATTTGCAATCAGATGATGGTTTTGAAACGAGTTGGCTTTCATGTTGACAGATATGTAGTATCGGTTCTTTTAATGCAATCGATACTTTTTCAACTCTCTATAAAACGTAAATGTTTCAAGGTTCTGGTGAACCACGGCACGACTCTTCCCAAAGAAGCGCTGTACGCGATCCGCTTCCACTCATTCTATCCCAACCACACACACAGGTGTTCTGGCATTCACAAACGTTTCTCACTGAAATCTAGTGACTGCATCGAACTCATTTTCTTGCAGGGCGTACTCGGAGTTTGAAACCGAGGAAGACAAGCGCATGCGGCCGTACGTCATGATGCTCAAGTGAGTGCGGGCTTCGCGCGACCTATCTAACACTGCATGTTGTCGCATGTGAACTCTGCGACCTTTTCATCAGTCAGTGCGTAAAAAACTTTATTTAAGAATAAAAGGTACACAGAAACACTTTATTACATCACAACATAAACTGCTTGTCTTGGAGTTATGTACTGTGTCCTTCATCAAGCTCTATTCTAGCGACTGCGACCTGTACTCGAAGTGCGATGAGCAGCCGAATATCGAAGCGCTCAAGCCCTACTACCAACGCCTCATCGACCAGTACATTCCCGGAACGGTCAAGTGGTAGAAGTGTGAACCGCGTTAACGTCTTCACTAAACCTTTGCGTTCGTGAAAACATAATCCTTTATACGTACTGTTTGAATCGTTCAGATACGTGATAACGTTCACTAATTGCAATAATGCTACAATTGTACTCACTCAACTCTGCGATAAAAAAATGTTCAGACGAACTTTTGATTATTTGAAGTACAACACATTTTGTTTTGCATTTGTAGCCAACACTATTTTCTTAACAGGCTTTTACATCTCGTCCCTAGGCATCGTTCCTGTCATCCAAGCACCGTAGTGGCTTTTTTGTGGCTTCCTTGCTTCATCAGCACAAAGCGTATGAAGAGTTCATGCAAACGACACCGGAACATGTATTTTTAACAAAGTTATGCTGACGTCCAACACTTACCAGATGTTTTTAAAGTATCGAAGTATTGGCATGCGTTCGACTTCTGATTAATTTTTGTCTGATAGGAAATAGGACTTTTGTTTCAAAAAATGTGGTGTTTTTAGTATAGTATTTATTCTCACTACGGTATACTCACAGTTTTGTCTCGGATGCGGGATTGTGGTTAGTAGACGGACGAGCCGGACCCGAGCGCGTGTGTGTGGTGATGTCGACTGGATGCAGGCTGTTCAGGCCACCGCAAGAAGAGTACACCCGCAGCGTCTCAACGAGCTCACACATGAGTTTTGCTTTAAAAATTTTTTTATCATTCTCTGTCCCTACCTTCCTACATGTATGTGCGTTTCTGCGCGCAATCAATAGAATGTCGCGCAAAATGTGACGTGTGTTTCATTTCTTAGACACGTTCTTGCTTACGAGCTCCTAATCCATCATTTTCTACACTATATGCCTTGACTCTCCACTGTAGGGTTTTGCGTGCTACCAGTCAATCTAACATTACGTCGACAACATGCTTAAAGTAGACAACCAAACAACTTACCATGGAACAAGGATTTGCAAGTTTCACGGAGTTCTCGGATGAAGTAGATCAAGATGAGCGGATCGAAAATAGGATAAATCGAAACGAGAAAAACGTCAGTCTAAGTAAATTGAACGTGAGCGCGCGGAGAACAGTCGATACCCACTCTGGACATACTTATCACTCTCCAACTCGAATATCGGAAGAGTGACGACGATAAAAACTGGGATAAAGTTGAAAAACATTGGGGGAAAAAGTCTGAACATATTCATTATGAAGAATTCACAGTATAAAAGTGAGACTCGGAACATGAGTGCGCGAACGAGTTGAGTCTGAACGGCGCGAAACGTGGCGCTAAAACTGTGATCGCGTAGTTTCTGAATCATTCTAGTCGTTGTTATTGTTATCATCAGCTTAATTAAACTCTGAAAGTTGTATTTAGATAGGGGGCCAGTGCAAGGCTAAGGTAAGCATGCCATGTGGCCAATGGCAGCGCAGTAGGCAGCAATACCAGCAGGTACAAACTCGTTCCGACTTGCGTACAGCCTCTGAAACAAAGAAAAACAAAAACGCAGTTAAGATTTTAATATCGACAACTGTTTTGTCGTGTAAGCCGGTGATACCGCCATTCTCGAGGAAAATGTTGTGATGTTTCTTGATATAAGGGATGATCTGCAAGCAACATGACCGAGATGTTGCAAACTCGCATACCGATTTCACTGCAGTGCTGTCTGGTCTCCCAGTATGCATTGAAAGTGTGACAACAAAAACAAAATATGCTGCAGCAACTGTGTGAAGCAACCAGTAGCGTTGAAGCCACTCGGCGTATCGAGGACTATGACACACTGCTTCTGCTATCAATCCAAGAAAAAAGTGCAAACCAGCAGATTACCATGTAACTGTAGAGAAATTGAGACGCGAGTGAAACGAGGCAAAGCATAAATGCAGACTCAAACACTAGTAGATAAACAGTACGATCATGTCCTTCGAGAATAGGCGAAAGTGAGGTGATTAAGTACGAGTCCGCTGCTGCGATCGCATCTATACAGAACATATTGTGTTGTTTGTTCCATTAATTGGGAGCTAAATGTTGTCATAAACTTTACCCTTACCGGTGCAGTAAGTCCGTTCATGAAAGCGTAGAAAATGTTTGCAACAGCGAATGCCAACAACAGGTAGCAATAATGGCTCATAGTTTTTCGAGCGTTTGATTTGCATATCACGACAACTAGCAGTAAATTGAACGTTGTAGAAAGACTAGATGTAAAATAGGCCAAGAACAAGTGTAACTTAGGAGACCAAAATGTGGAATACATGTTATGAGTGGTCTTCGTCCAAATGGTATAAGACTGGTATAAGGGGCGGGGCGAAGGAGGGAGGCATGCCTTGGCAGGGTGCCAAGGCATGGCAGTCTGCCATAGGGGGGATCGTAAAAGGAGGGAGAGGAAGGCGGACTTTCGTGATCACCCCTGTGAAGCTGCCAATTCCTGCTCGGGTGGCGATACTGAATTCGCTTAAAATGGTCCAATTTAAAAAAGGAAGACGTCATTTTACTCGTCTCGGAGAGAGAAAGACGATGCGCATAACATCAAAGCTGATTTCTCAAACGCAAAAGAGCTGCATAAGGCCAAAGTTACACTATTTTTTATAATATTGTAAGTTTACCGTTTTAATTGTCTCATATGTTATTATGAGACCCTCTTATTGGTTTTGATGACTCTGTAAAGTATTTTGACATGCTTATCGCTACATTGTTTCCTCTAGCATCAGACGCAGTCCAATTACTAATCAACAGGACTACATGTCCTCCGGTACTGTAAATGAGTATGTCATTTGATATGCCAGAAGCTGTTACTACAGGCTATTGATGTATTTGATACAAAAGCGAATCGAGTGCAGTACATACATCTTCACTCACTACTATGTCATTTTCATACGCCATCCTTCCCATTCACATCGAGTCAATATTCTCTGGCCAACAGTGATAAAAATCTGCGTTGTGTGAAGTGCTATGCGATTTATCGCAAGCACCAGAATGAGGTAGGCGTACTGTACATGTTATTAGTTGCATTTATCTTTTTAAGAACGAGAAGCGGAAGAAGATGAACCTTTCGCCGATTCTACCTCTACCCAAGTTTGCGTACCACCACATCAACAAGGAACTGGGCTTCTGGCTCTTCTCTGACCCCGGACTACACGGGAACCGTAAAGATAAAACAGTTGTGATAGTGATGTTGAAGTATGGTGTGTTATCTTTTTTTCTCCGTTTTTTCCTCAAAAAGCGTTCAAGTGTATTTGCAGGAACAGTGGCCACCGCAACCTGCCACAATTTTTCATTTTTTTCACGAGCAAAACATTTGGTTTGGACAGGAATCGAACCAGCGAGCTCGGTGATCGAACGCAGCGCACATGCATTAGCCATGAAGCTAGTGAACGAGCGTGGATTAATTGCGCTGATGTCTCCGAGCCCGTTTTTGCCGTTGAGAAGCGTTGCGCGGTAGACCAATATTTCAACAACAAAAACTCTGCATCAAGCGGTTGCAGATTTGAAATCACACAGAATCGTCATTCTTTCGCACAAAATGCAAGTGTGTTAGGTTTATATGGTTTTAACAATATTCCAAGTCGAAGTCGCCATTGTACCTTTAACAGAAGTACTGTAACGAAAAGAACAGTAGTGATAAATATTCGTAGTGAATAAACGACTTTCAGTGGACTTGGGAGCTGCAGACGTACCTCTATCAGACTCCCATACCCGGCACTCCGTTCAGCCGACTCACGTCCGCCGCCCATGCTGACCCGGCGTATCTGAGAATGCTTTAAAACAAACATACCTATTTTGGTGAGGATTTTTCGTGTGTAGAATCGTCTCGCATCTGATATGTCCACTGCACGAGATTCTCAGTGGAAGGCAGTTCGCAGCATAATGTCGTGACGCATTATGGTGTCGTGTGTTTCTCCGAACTTTGCAGTATTCTCGATGATTATGAGACACCACCTCACAAAACACTACTGCACTACGACTTATCGTCGTGATGAAATGCAAATTTCGTGGTGTGAGAGGGTCGTGGTGTATTGTAGATGGTGTCTTTTCCTAATTGCCGAGTTCTCATAGATCTTTTCAGTTCACTTCTTTCCAGGCTATGCAGGTCGCTTGGTCCGCCCCGATCTCCCCGTCGAATCATTCGACCAGTTCAACGCGGAATGCGGACAAGCATTCGTAAATATCCATCTCATCGCATACCCCAAAAAGGCATCCGTGCCACCATACTAAACAATGTTTTGGAGTTGGGTTACTGTATCATGTTTTGGGGTTTGGCTACTGCATATATAAAATCATTCTTTCATCTATATTATAAACCCAGCACTGTTCCAAAAGTCATATAGGCCCGGACGAAAGGTCCTAGAGCCCAGGACTGCACTATTTCACGACCGACGCGGCAGAAAAGGCGGCGCTTCTGCGAAACGGCACTGTGGGCTTCAAAGTGGAAGAGATGTCGTTGGAGTATCCAGTCTCGGGTACTGTTCTCGTGTGAAGAGGGCGTGCGGCGCGAACACACCATTGACACGAGTCATTGACACAAGTGAGCGGTGACAGCCATACTCAATTGTTTATCATTGCGTATTCAGAAAACATATGGGGACAAAAATATGTGGCTGTAATAAGTGGTGCAACGTATTTGTGATTAAGATGAAATCAAAGAATGGTAAAACAGATACAAATGCGTATGGGACAATACAACAGACATATGTATATGAAATGAATGTGCTCTGTTGCATATACTGGGGAGCCCGTGCCCGTAACGATCAGGAAGCGCGGATGCGAGATGGTTCAATCATGCATTTTCTAACCTCCTCTTTGAAAGAACCGGTGTCTCTGATAGCTATAATGTTAGATGGTAAGGAATTCCATATTCGAAACTTGCGGTGAATGAATGTCTGTGTTCTAACGGACGGATCAAAAGAGGGTACGATTCGGTGGCAGTGAGAGTGTCTCGATGATGTGGATATGATATTATAGATGGCGGATGAGTCAAAGACGGTGCGACCGTGTACAATTTTATGTATGTAGGCAATATCATTGACTGCTCGTCGTGACTCGAGAGTCTCCAAGCCTAGCAGGCAGAGTCTGGCAGAGTATCCTAAATTGAAAATGCCATTTCTATGACAGATTCGTCTGGTGAAATACCGTTGAACGCCCTCAATAAGATTCACTGAGCGCACATCGGTGGGATTCCAGAGCTCAGTACAGTACTCCAGCTTACAGCGGTAATATGTCACAAATGCTTTGCAAAGAACGGCTAAGCTGCGGGTACGGTATGCTCTTAGGAAGTCATTGATTCCCCAAAGTGTGCGATCGACAATGCGTTTAATGTAGTCATCGTAAGAAAGGCGAGTAGAGATATACACACCAAGATCTTTAACACACTCTGGGGTTTCTAGAGTCACTGTGCCAAGGGAATATGCATACAGCGGATTTCGCTTGCCCAAGTGAAGAACCTGTGTTTTGCTAGCAGATATGGTGAGACCCCACTCAATCGACCACTTAGAAACACAGTCGACTGCTTGCTGAAACATAGTGCGCGCGGTGAGATCGAGGGGACAGAACGCGTAGGACACTTTTAAATCGTCAGCATACAATGCGCAGCGAACATAGTCCGGCAAACAGTCGACAATGTTGTTAATAAATACATTGAAAAGAAGAGGCCCGAGACAGCTCCCCTGAGGAACACCGCAATTCACAGTGCGTGGGGAGGATAGACACTGACTGACAAGTACACGCGTTGTTCTATCGCACAGAAAAGAGTTGATCCACGCGAGTGCACTGCCGCGAACACCAAGTGAGTGGAGCTTCTTGAACAACAAGGAATGATTTATGCAATCAAACGCCTTTTTGTAATCTACATAAAGGCAGTCGACTACTTGCCCGTCGGTGAGATCACGCGACCACTGGGCATGACACTCGACGAGCTGTGCGCATGTGGATCGGCCCGCGCGGAAACCGAATTGGCGAGAGGTGAGAAGGCAGTGTTTTTCAAAGTGCTCTGTCATCTGCGCCGCGCAAATCCTCTCCAGCAGTTTGGAAAGTGTGGCAGTGAGAGCTATGGGACGGTAGTTGACTACCTCACTCTGGGACCCACCCTTGTGGATGGGTCTCACATACCCTATCTTCCATATAGGAGGAACGACACACGCGGAAAGAGACTGCTGGAAGAGGAGAAAGATTGGAGTGACTACAGAGTCTACAGTGTGCTTCAAGAAAATATGCGTTATCCCATCTGGTGACGTATTGATTTTTGGCGCGAGTGAGCGTATTGTTTTGGCAATGAGAATGTGGGTAATGTGAAATTGATTGATTGAATGGGAAGAATCAGTGAGTGGCGCACCAGACGGGATTGGTAGATTAGAATACACTGAGTCAAAATACTCTGAAAAAGCCTCTGCCTTCTCACTCTCATCATGAATGTACACGCCATCAGCAGAGCTTATTGGGCCGATTCCATCTGCGGGGTTCAGCCTGGATCGAACGTGGTGGAAGAATTTTCTCTGTCCCTTAGAGAGCAGACTCGACTCAAGCTTGGTGTTCCATGCGTACAGCGCGCGTCTCAGATCTTTCTGTGCTCGTTTAGTGTCGCGGGAATAGGGTCACTAAACGAGCACAGAAAGATCTGGATATATGCTGGAGTTTTCTGGCTGTTACTGCGCTGCGGTTTCAGTGGAATAAAGTCCAATTGACAGGATGCGACACAATCTTGGAACAAACTGCAACACTCAGCGAGTGTCCGTCCGGCGAATGTGAGAGTCCAGTCAACGGAGGCAATGCGCGAGTTGATGGCGGGCCAGTCCGCCTTGGCATAATCAAAGCGAGGTGAGAGGGTAGAGCGCTGCGTTTGGCGAATAGAGAGAGAGGCAATCACTGGGAGGTGATCACACAACGCAACACGTGAGCCGATGGAAATGTGTGAGAAGAGATCAACCTTGTCAGTCAGTATCAGATCGAGAATGTGGGGAGTTTGCCCGGGCCGGTGGACCATAGTGGGTTTATGGACCAGTTGGGATAGCGAAAACGTGGCGGTAAAGTTGATAAATGAGCGATCGAGAGAGTGGATCGCTGTGAGTGAGCGCCAGTCAATATGCGAGAAGTTGAAATCGCCGGCTAGAATATGCGCGCGCGAGTCGGGGCGAAAAAGAGAGCGGAGTGATGCAATCATTCGCTCACCGGCGGCCCTCACTGCGCGAGTGGCACCGGGTGTGCGATAGACAGCTATAACGCGGAGAGGTTGCTGAAGCTGGAGACTGGCAGAGGGTAGAATATCAAGGCATACAATCTCACACAGATCATCAATATGCACGCACTCGACTAGAACACACGAGAGACCAGAGGACACCAAGACTAGTACTCCACCTGCATGAGACAAACGATCGCACCTATACACACTAAACTGGCCTCCGAATCGCATAAAATCAGAACTATCGTGCACATCCAACCACGACTCAGTCACGATACACACATGAGGCGAGTGAGAGGATATAAAGTGCGCGATGTCATAATATTTGTTCCGAACAGAGCGAGAATTCAAAACCACAAGTTTCAAAGAGGAAAGTGAGTGATTAGTATCAGAGAGCACCGGATCAGTCAAAGAATCGGAAAGTCTATGCGTACCCGCATCTCGCAAATACACGTCACCAATCGATACCTGGGGAGGGGCGGGGTCAAGCGAGTGCGGCTGGCACGAGTCCTAGGCGACGATGTGGGGCACGGGGGCGGTATCGGGCGGGGAGTGCAGCTCGCTCATCGACACGTCTGCTGCCAGCTCCTCCGCGTTCTCGGCCTCCTGCGACTGCTGGCTCGTCCCGGCTGCCGGCGACACTGCAATGGGGGTGGCAGCGATGATCTTCTTTCCACTCTTGCGAGTGGATCTGCGAGGGGCGGCGCGCCGCGCGGCGGGGATCTTGGCGAAAGTGACAGTGGCGGGCTTGGGCTTGGCCTGTGCCTGCTTGCGCTTCTTCTGCTGCGGCGGCTCGGGCGAACCGCCCTGGGTGGCAAGCACGGGGGCAGAGAGAGAGATCGCCGCGGGGTCATTGACAAAAGCGCGCGGGTGCGAGAGCGTTACCAGTCTACAATCGCGCACCACCTTGCACACCATGCCTTGCTTGATGTTGTACTCGTGCGCCTCCGCACGAAGTCTCCTCTCCTGGTTGAGTTCCTCAGTTGTCAGGTCTCAGCGGATGAAGGCGAACACCTCGGTCTCCAGAGTAGAGTACCGGGCACGGCGGACCGAGGAGATGAACGAATCACGTGTGTCCTGCGAGGGGAACTGCACCTTCAGGATACGGTGGTAGTTCGGCTTGCCCTCGGGCTTCTTGTCGGGGTGGCGGCGGGCGGAGATCTGACCGGCGTTGAACAGATCGCGTATCTCACTGGATCCAATGGCCTCGACCAGCTTCTTCAAGAACTCCTTGTCGTCAGCTGCAGCGGCGACAGGATCGGAGAGCTCGGGGCGTCCAACAACGACGGCCCTGGTAGCCTTGTCGGCGATGAGATCCTTGTTGGTGACACACACCTTGACGATGTCGGCAAAGGTGGGCAAGGCGGCGCAAGACTGAGTCTGTTTCTTCTCAAGGCCCTCAATTAGCTGACCCAGACGGATAACAGTTTCATTTAGGGCACGCACGCTCACACTATTAAAATTGACAAAAAATTGAAAAGACCCACCATCTCCCCCATGGGGGAACAGACCACGAAGGGGTGGTACGGTAACTAAGAGCACAGTCAAATTTGAAAGAAAGTAAAACACGAGTGGTAGCAGGACTCGAACCTGCGACAGAGCGCAGTCTGCAGATTGCTAGGTTAACATCTAACCGACTGCGCCATTGAGAACGTGGCATGACCCTTTCATTGAGCGATGATCTACTGCGCGCTTGTGGTTTTTGTGAAGAAAAGTAGACAATAATGAGACACAAGCATGAGAGACGATTTGATTGTTTTCGAAAGCATACGTTTCAGCTGAAAATGATGAGAAAAAAAATCAACTAGATGTCTCAATACTAGCAAATTGCACTCATCGTCTCTATGGCGCAAGCGGTAAGAGATTCGCTCAGCAATCTGTTCGGCTGGTTCATGTGGCGGGTTCGAATTCTCTCTACATCAGGTGTTTTGCTGAAACCTTGCTACCGTAGCAATGTGCCTGCGAATCATAACTTGTGTAAATTCAGTCAATCATTTGGGATTTTTGTCCACTTTATCGCTGACTACGCGTTGAATCATATCGATTTGTGCCTGCTGCGACTGGATCAAGATGCGCACCCAGGGCGGGGTGTCATCAGGAAAGGTGATTCCGAGGGGGTTTGGAGGGGACACAGGCGTCATCTTACTCACAAATGCAGCACTTTTTATAATTTATAGGAAAAGTGCTAAACCTACGGCACAGAAGTGGTCGTCCGGCTGGCAATTGGTGGGAGCGCGATGAGCCGACAGAAATATTGAGAACCGACCACTCTCGGCGGGCAAAGCGGGCCGAGTGATACACAACTACTTTTTTCAGATCTGTTCACCTACAACATTCACCTTGTCAACGAACCTCTGAAATCTATTGGAAACTACGACTACACGACGCTGTGTTATGTGTGGAAATGAAGCAAGCCTTTGGAGAGATATCCATACTAAACAATGTTTTGGAGTTGGGTTACTGTATCATGTTTTGGGGTTTGGCTACTGCATATATAAATCATTCTTTCATCTATATTATAAACCCAGCACTATTCCACTTCCGTTGATGTCTCTGTTTCATTGTTCGGGTCATTTTCAAGTTTCTGCAGTGGTTTAATATTACTCGCTGATATGTTTCACCGAGATGATACACCATGATAAAGAACTTTACATTTTCATTGTGTCTTCTTCAACGTATGTAAAGTAATTGTTTTTTAAAAGTACTTTCGAGTAAAAGGAGTTGGCTTGTACTGGTCTCAATCGAGAAAAAGAACCGAAATGATTTCAATTGAAACATGTGTCATCCGGCTCTCTTCTGTACTGTAAAATTATAGAGTTGTATCGAACGTGTGCGTTCACTTTAATTCCTAGTGATACATACTTTTCTTCTGTAGCACAAACCATTTTAAGAGCCTGCTTGTACATGTCTCAATTGAAATCTTTTCGGCCTTTTTTCTCATTTTAGACCAGTACAAGCCAACTCTTTACTTGGAAGTACTTTTAAAAGATGATATATGTCCTTTTCTAAAGTTTTGTTTTACGAATTTACATTTTCATACACCTTTCTTATGCGCGGCACTGACACTGGCGCCCGCCCGCTATTCGCTCCTCTCTCTCACAGAGAGGGCGGAGCCTCTGCGATTGTCCACACCACGCACTATCGCATGATACCAACATCAGTCCGCGGCCAAATGCGGACTCTCTGTATCTCACTTCGATTTCGAGCAATCACAAAACAAATATCTAAGACTTCTCAGTTCAAGAGAGTAACACAATGGAATAGGTGAGATCACCTCACAATCAAGAAAAGTACTTCATCCGGAAAAGTCGTTCTAATTTCTGGCGCGCGGGGTGAATCAGCACAAGCGAGAGGGCGCTGCTCGCCCTTTCTAGTTGAAGGGACAGTGGCGTTCAGCAGAATTGTGTGGTAAGGCAATTTTGCGCGCGTTATCATGATCGAGATGAGCTGTTTACTCGCCTCGCAAAACTTGGAGGGATTTGAACCCGCGACCTTCCGGTCACTAGCGGCTGCTCTGACTAGCTGCGTTATAGAGACAAAGGTGTAAGAAGCTGTAAGGGCTGTTGATTTTACCGGCGAGCACTACAGTCCAGTGAATATTTAGTTCCGCCACCACTTTGCGCGTCCATCCCGCATTTGAAAATTGCGCGCGCGCAAAATTTTGAATTCCTACCCATTGTACGACTCATTGCAACAAACAATCAAGTGTTTGTTTCATCGCCAGTTTCACGAAAATAAAATTTCACGGCCTCTTCTATTCTTCTATGTTTGACGATTGCGAACCGCGCTCATTACAAACTACATTCGTGTTTCATGAAGAATCTCACATTCAGTTCAATGATTTAAATCATGTTCATGGATACAACTTGTTTGTACATTTCGACAATCGGAATATACAAAAAAAGAAATAAAATAAAAATTAATCTTCAACAATATTTACAATTAACTTTAAAAAGGACTCCAGGGAACGTTCCAGCCGGCGCAAAATGCCGCGCCCCAGTGTCATTCAGGATGTCTTCGTGACGAGACTGAAGTCACTGGCACAGCGCCTAAAAGGCGCGGGAAAGCAACGGGAGTGAATGAGAGTGTGCGTGCGGCTTTTTTCATCTCGAAAAGGCGCGAACTCGTTTTGTGGAGACCAATTCGGGTCTCTCAGCTCACCTCACCCAACTGACACAACGCCTACCTCGAATGAAATCGAACAACATAACATCAACACATTCGGACTCGTTCAGTGTCACGTAATTAACTGTTCACATTAAATTATCAAATAACAACTCGATAATCAACAATCAAACAACAACTTTTTTAAACCCTATGAAATAGCTGTTTGGAGGCCCGTGCACTGCGATCGAGACCTAGAGGCGCGTTTTTAAAGGATGACTACGGGCAATAAAAATTGGTCCCGCCACGAAGTCCCTGGGACGTCTTTCAAGTCGCAATATCTCTGTTATTCCAAAAGATATCAAAATGTGTTCAATGGATCATTGCAATGCTTTTGAGAGTTCCTCGGAACTGCCTTGACCGATTTTTGAAAACTTCATTTTTCAGCTAGTTATAGCTTTACTCCAATATGGACTAAACCTGTATTTTCGGCGATAATTTATTTAAAACGAAATTTCAGAACTTTTCATCTAGTAGGTTTTTCTAGCCATTCTGTGAAGCATCTTTTAAAGCAAAAACTATGGCATAAACAAATGTGGCCCGGATACATCCTTTAAACGCCTAATTTCGTGAAACCCTGAGCTAACGAGTGCGTAACTAACGAGTGCGTAGCTAACGAGTAAGTAAGTGTAAGTGCGAGCCTATCATAGTAGCGGTAAGTTACAGTCAATCATAAGTATGAAAGTATGGCGCTGAAATCTTAACAAGTTCGATGTAACGCAATGTTTTAATCTTTTAATTGAGTAACGCTCAGCAAAAGACACGGTTGATGCAGAAGTCGCTGAAAAAGTGAGACACAAATCATGAGTGTTTTTTGTGTAGAAAAGCTGAAAATGAAATTGGATTATATGTAAGGCAGATGTTTTGTTCGCATAAATAGCGAGGCTAATGAATAATGATTCACTATTCGACTCAAGCCACGACTGCGCTGTGTAATTGTTATGTTCTCCTCAAGGGTTGAGTGAAAATTTGTCTTGTTGTTCACCCAACTATTTTTCAGATTTTAACGCTCATCATTCAACTAGTTTACGGTTTTCCAATGTTAATAGTTGCAATTGTGGTCACAATAATCATGGTTTCTGATTCGAAAATCATGTCGCCTTCTTTTCGCCGAATTTCCATATTCACGAACTCATTTGTAAGTTTTTGACACAAGTAAAACTTACTCGTAGCTATTCAGAATATTTTCTTCTACTTTCTCGCTTTCTTTCAAACCAAGATTCCGCAGCAAATCTGCAGGAAATGTATTGGTTACGAATTTATGATGACAGAACCGTTAAAGCCGGTAAGCAGGATTTGTAAGCTTACCTGTAAGATATTTAGCTTACTTGCAATATATCTGTAAGCTTAGTAAGATCCAGTGGATTTGAAACTCGGATAAATCTCTTTTCAGGTCCTTAAGTTTGTACATTACTTGTACTACAACATCGCTTTTCATATTTTCACATACACTGCTATTTTCGGGTTCAATCGCTTCACACAAGTCTTCATACCATTTCAACATGAAAAGGTATTGTCAAATCGGTTAACTGTGGTGAAACACTGTGAAGGGCTTCAAAATGTGCTTCACGCTTCTTTCGAGAGGTGTTGTGACAGCTGTGGACAAAATCTGTGAACGTGAACTGTTTGTTTTGACATTTGAGTGTACTCGACCATATAATGTTTCTGTTTCTTCAGTTCTGGCGAGGTTTCTACTGGCCAGCAATGATCTTCACAATAGTCTTTCCCTTCCCATGGGCTCACTTTATCATTTTCGACTCGGAATTGGGATACGACAACATCTCATCGACGTATACGTATATCGAAACCGCTGATAACTTTGTGGTGCGATCTACTGCGGTAAGACTGTATTGCAGAAAGACATAAGTCTGTCTTTTCGGAAAGTAGAAAAGTTCTACTGGCTGCTGAGCTTTGAAACCTTCTACCTAGCTGTGATGATGCTGGTGGCACTCGTATTCCACACTCTCACAACAGTCAAAGTGGGTAAGGTCGGAATACGAAGGTGAACAAGTCTCTCTCTCTTTCTCTCTTACTCACTCTCTCTCACTCTCTCTCTTTCTCTCTCTCTTTCTCTCTCTCTTTCTCTCGCTCTCTCGCTTTCTCACTTTTGCTCTCTCTCTCTCGCTTTCTCTCTCTCTCTCACCCTTCCTACGGTCAATGTGGAGGGTCCACTAGCTGCGTGCGTTGGTTACTGGGCGCATAGGCAAATGCCAACCAGCTGATTCTGCTTGTCGCAACACGGAAGTGTGCCGCCTGCGTACCTTTATTCTCTCTTTCCTTGGTCAAAGACGCGAACAGAGTATTCGAAAATAGAAGACGCAACCAGCGCTGCGGGGGCGGGGAGCCTGGCCGAGAATCTCAGATTATGACTATAGCACACAGAAATGACAAGCATCATTCTCATAACACATACATAATTAGCACGAACGTATTTATGGACCAACTTTCACAGTTCTAGAAAACCAGTGATGAGAATCCAACGATGACTAAATTGACATTGTGTCAGAGTGGTCGCCAACCCACCGCGGTAGCGGAACACCTTTCGACATTCAACCCACAAGCTCGCGATTGAGATCCTTTCTAGATGATGATGCGTCGGCGGCAGAGCGGCGAGTCGGCTGCACAGACGGAGAAGTCGGTGATCGAAGTGAAGCTCACCTACATCACCCTCATCACATTCGTGCCCAGTCTCTGCAACGCACTCATATGGGTGAGGATACTGAGGAATGGGCGTTGTGTATGCACTACACTGCACAAACCTAAAAGATCGGTCGTAATTGTCACATAACATTGTGATAGTGTAGTGACTTTTCGCTCATATTGGTGTGGCAAAATCTCAGTCTTACAGGTCGGCTTCACTCTCTCGGCGGTGTATAATGCGGATCCGTTTTGGCGGCGGCTGGGAGAGATATTGCAGGTGAAATGGTTAGACGAGGAAACACAATTCCGAACACATCTAGCATGTCTGAACTTGTATGTTTGACCACAGATAGAGAGAGAGAGAGAGAGAGAGAGAGAGAGAGAGAGAATGAGAGAGAATGAGAGAGAATGAGAGAGAGAGCGCGCGCAGACAGATAGACGGTGTTCTCAGTTGATGATTCCTTTCTTCAATGACATCGTTGGATTCTCGCAACCGATACTTCTCGTCATCATGTCCAAGCAAGTCAACGGCCGGGTAAAGGCCATATTCGGGGTAAGGAGAAATATATATATCTCTTTCTCTCTCTCCCCCTCTCTCTCTCTCTTTCTCTCTCTCTTCCTCTCTTTCTCTTCTGCCCTCTTAACCTCTTTTTCATTAGTTGCGGCGCCGAGCGCTGATCATTAGGGGCGGCGCCGAGCGCCGAACATTTGATTTGCCTTCAGATCAAGCCGAAGCTCGCCACCATGCACGTTTCATCCTCATCGACGTCGCCACTGCAGTCCATCCCTGTCAGTGCTCTGTGAACATCTACGAATCTTTCCCGTTCTCAGAAACTCTGAAAAAAAAACAGGAGAGCCGGCAATATTTCATTTTCCACCTTTGCGAGAAACACACCGGTTACTCTCATACGTCATACGTTTGCCAGATGATGAAATGTGAAATATTGAGGTTTCCACGAAACAGATAGTTGTGTCTACATTGTTTGCTGTCCCGGTGTCTATTTTGTTCGGTGTTTTTCACTCTAATTCATTCTTAACATCGCAATCAGTTGCATCCGATTGTTGACCAACGCATTCTCGTTGCTGTGATTTTGTGTCGCTTTTCCAGCATCTGGCGTCAGATTACATTCTTGTATGTCGAGAGCTCACATGCACTCGCTTCTCGTCGTTGTTCATATGATGCCACAGTCTAGCATGCTAGGAGCTACGTAGGTGTTTTAGCGTACACCTGTTACAGAACTGTTTCAGAACTACATACATAGGTGCATCTTGATCGTGACATTGTTTAAATAAACATGTTATGTAACCCGTGTTTTTTTTGTACAGAATCCTTAGCAGGTGCAACAAGACGGAAGTCGCGTCATATGAAAAAAAAACGTTATTTGAAAGAAAAAATAGTGCGCCTCTCGCCTGCTGCGAGACGCCTTTCTCTCTGGCATCTCTGGTCGAACCGCAGAGGCCCTCTTGTCCGGCTGTTAGTTCGCGTATGCGCGCCACGATCTGACTATGGACGAGCCGCAGACCAAGAGGGAGCTCAAAGCTGAGTGCTCCGTTGGAACGAGAAAGCCGGCCACCCCCGACCGTTCGACGCCCATCAGCATGCTGCTTCGCCGACTGTACTCGTACTGGTAGTCGACCATCTCCCCTTCACCCTCACTGCAAGTTTCTGCCTTTCTACATACATCAACACTGTGTTTTTTTTGACTACAGTAGTCCTTTACTCACTACCGTCGTTCTTTCCACTTTGAATGTTTTTGTGAACATTAATACATTAAAACAACATGTATTCGAATCAATTATGTTAACGTGTACATATGTACTTCTAGAAAAAAAAAACGGAGTGCGCACTTTTCTAGATCATCCATGTGCAATATGTTTAGCTAACAAGTTGTCATAGAATCCCTCGAGTACGGTGGTGCAGAACTTCTGTCTGGCGGGCGGATTCGCGAACGAGTTGAACTTGATTGGATGCATGACGCTGAGGGTGGTGTTGTAGTAGTCCTCCCAGTGGTCGCGACTGCCGTCGTACCATAGGAACAGGTTGTCCGCACTGAACACAAACAATGCATTGATTTGATCGATTGCTTTCACTCACGTTTCGAATGGCACACTGTGCAGGTACTTGCTCACTGCGATCTCGTGGAAAACTTTTGCCTCGAAGAAGAGTTGCATCATTCTGGCAAACTGCGTCAGTCTGGAACAAATCGAGTCTGTTTAGAATGTGCGCCGTGGAAGCCTCTGAACTCACTGTTCACTGGGTACGTAGATGAAGTCGCTGACAGCCCATCCATCGACCGTCTTGAGATTCTGCTCGTAGTGTTGCGTGCCCGGATAGGTCGACGGGTACTTTGACGCTTGCGACGCTATCTAAAACAAAGTGGCCATGAACATGTTGGGTTGTACAACTATGTGGGACAGATTTTTTTCCCAAAAATTCACCATACGCCAAACACCATTCACCACAACACTGCTGTTTCACCACGATATATATTAATATAATCGCTGCATCAATTGGCGTTATATTGACGATGTGTGGGGGATGTTTTGTGTCGTGGTGTCGTGTTGTTCGTGGTGCCTGATTACCTCCTATGTCGACTCACCCCTTGTTCGTAGACGCGAATCGCCTCCTGCATGTCTGGGTCGTCTCGATACTTGCCATGGATGAGGTCGACGGCGCGTTGGACGGCGGGTCCGCCTGCGCACCTTGCGATCAGTATTTTCGGAATACTCTTATCGAGTTTCCTTGGAAAAACTTCAAAATTGCCCCCAGAACACTCCCAAACTCTGAACTGCCTTCACTCCGGACAATCCATGAACACGCTTGTTATGTTCCTGTCAGTAATGTTTTAGAAGAGACTGATGGCATTGTGAAAGAAAAGGTTATGCCACTCACCAACGTCTTGTCCCCACCACGGGCCCGGATTCGCTTCGTCGGCCGGCGCGATGCCCCATCCATGCACCAACTGCGAGTCGCCCATAGCCGTCCACACGTTGAACACCACGTCGTCCGACATCATGTAGTAGCCTGACATTAATGTTATTATGATGATAGGCGGACAAGACAACTTTTGTTCTATTTGCATAATAACATTAAAGAAGCCCTCCACGGTAAAAGTCAACCAACGTCAATATTTTATAGAGGCAGAGATCGTTCCATATTTATGAAAGAAATAATCTTTTTCCCCGCCAAAATTTGCATATAGAATTTTATTACGATTATTCAAACTCATATTGCCAAATATTCGGTACTTCTGCACGCTGATTGGCTGGTGGTTGGGGAAGCCCCGCCTTATCAGCTGTGACCCAGATCGCTCTCGCGAGGGAATAGTGGAAAGATCGCTTGTTCACCCCTCTTTTCGAGTCGATAGTGACAGCCGGATGGCATGAGATCAAAGGAGCCGCTAAGTCACACGAACACTCCCTCTCCTATCTCTCGACTTTTGTGCAATTGATACGGTCGCGGAAAGAGTGAAATTGGTCCCACAACGACGGGACTGAGAAACATTCGCGAGGGGCAAGATGATGTTTTGCATTGATGTGCTTTCCCCGGAGTCCTTCTTTAAGATGAATATTTGTCACCTCGCACGTTCTGCAGCCGCAACTCCCTGGCTTTGATCATGCAGTAGTAGGCGCGGAAGCCGGCGTTCATCTCTTCCGGAGTGAGATGGATGAAGTTGAACGACGTGCTCAGACGGCCGGGGAACGAAGCTGAAATCAGAATTACATCGCGCATGGTTACTATGACTGACTCCGCCTCTAAACCTTACACACTCACTGTAGTCAATAGTTCCGGGTTCGTAGGTGCCGCAGTAAAATCGTTGAGGCTCTCCAGCACGTGCCGAAGTATGGCTCGTACATGCGCTGTATGATTCCGATGGTGCCGGACCAAGGAAAGTTGTTAGTCACGATCAGCGCCTGGAGGGTGATACGTGATAAGGTGCGGAAGTGCTTGTCTATTTTTGAGTTTAAACTGCTCAGGACAAAATTGGAATTTACAGAAACTACTACTGCTCTAGCCTAATTACCTGAAGAAGCATAGCATTTCAAATTTCGTGTATAACTGTCACGTGTTTCTCCCTACAAAAAGTAATGGCTCGTCATGAAAAGTTATCGTAAGTTATTGCATTTATAGTAATATCTTTCGTCAAGAACATGAATGTTGTGAATGTCCATGAATGTCCAGCTATAGAGAGTTGAGGGAGGACTTCACCTTGTCGTTGAGGCTCTCCAGCACCGGGTCTCTCGCGTGGGCGGCTGCGAGTGCGGGTGCGTGGGGCAGTCCGAATGAGCTGTTGCCCAGCCCCTCCCCCTCCGCACACCAGTCTGCAAGATCGCCGAAGTGCGAGATCTTCTCAAGAGCGCGCCTCTCGTTCTGAAAAACGTCTTTCCGAACCGATAGTTTTTTACCACATAGTGAGCGGACAAATCGTGTTTTTGGACTTGATCGAGTGAAAATGAAGCGGACAAACCACTCCAAGAACTTGTGTACTTATGTATGGCTATAGAGAGTGTGCGCCAAAGTAGCTATAGATACAATATCCTCACCGGTTCGCCTCTCTTCACGCTCACATCGACGCGGAACTCGGCGTTGGCGCGGCGACAGTTCCTCATGTCCAACCTGGAGAAAGTGAAAGAATAATAATGATAGTTATCTGTTTGCGAGTGATACACAAAACTCGATTAACGCCGACTCTAAATGAGATTTTTATGAGACCACTTTGAGAGCACTTCTAATAAGTGAAATCACTTGAAAGAAAAACGCGAGTGAGCAAATAAGACACGGTTGATTGTGCTCACTCGTTGTTGCTTTTCTCGTCGATGGAGTAAGGGTGGTCGCCGGTAGGCGGGTCGACTGCGGGAAACGTGTACCCGATGGCTGTCAGGTCGGCGATCCACGCCCGCGCCAGCTGCACGTCCTTCTCCTTCCAAAACTCGCGGTTCCTGTGGTTGTGCAGGAGTCAGAAACTTTTTGCATCCCCTCTCTTTTACCGGGTAACTTTTTTTATTGCTTGCAAACAGCGGTTCCCAACTTTCAGTATGAGTGTGTTTGTTGTTAGCATATTTTAATAATGATTGTTTCTCGTTTCGCTTACCTGAACTCTTCTGCCAGTTCTATCACGCACTCGCTCATCGTCTTTGCACACTTCCACTCGTCGAGGAACTCGACGATCTCACCCGACTTTAGATAGACCTCGCTGAAAGTGGGAGTTAGACTGAACGACGAGTGTTCTGACGACTGACTTTTCGTCGTCGAAGTCTGCGAGGTAGTCGTGGGCGTTCCTGATCTGGATGGCGTTAACTGGGTAGAAGGCGACCGACTCGCCGGTCAGATGCAGCAGCTTCTGCGCAAAATAGCTGCGCCAGATGTCCGTCACTACAAATCAAGTCCGTTAAAACGATACATTCGTGTATCTTTTTGATACAACTTGATGTGTTTTATTCAGTGTATGTTTTATGTAGTTCTATGTTCTATGAGCTAGTTTTGGACGCAGAATGTCTGTTCAGGTTCACCTCTGAACGCGACAGTCGACGGCAGCCAGAGTGTGTAGAAAGCTCTGCGATGGAAAAGAGTGTTCTGAGAGTTCCACGGAGAGTACGTGCCTAGAATAGGAGTAGAACATGAAATGTAGGTTTTCTTTTACCTGGCGCGAGTGTGACGGGCGGGGCGAACTGGCTGAAGCGCTCGCTCAGCCCCGTCTTTCGATCGGCATGGAGGAGACGATACACCGCATCGACGTCCGGATCCTGACAAAACACATCCTACTTTCTTATCGAGTTTCACTATTCTGATTATGATTGTGGATCGTGACTGGACGTCGTTCACAAAACAGAAGGCAGATTTAATATTCGCTGACCAGAGACTCTCGAAAAAGGCCAAGACATTTTTTTTCGCTGACAAAGATTCTCAAAAAGATCTCAGCGCTCACTCTCACTCTAAGTGAGATCATCAGAACATCTTTGATTTTGTCTCAATTCTCACCGTTCACAGTTCTCACCTTGTGCACGAGTCCCTGTTGTACGGCCGGCGTCTTCTGGTGATGACACAGACGCAGACGGTCCTCCCCGTTCGTGTGACCCTGCAGTCTAGCCATCACCCATCTCTCTACCTCCCCCTCTTTCTTCCTCTGTGTTTCTTTCCACTCCTCTCTTGTTCTCTCTCTCTCTTTCTCTCTCTCTCTCACCTCTATGTGTTCCAGAGGAAAACCACGCGGCCACATGTCATGATTGCCGAAGAAGCGGTAGGGATTGAAGAGCTGCCGTCTATAATCACAAGTACTGATATTCATGAACTGCGTAAGTTCACGTTTTAAGTTTACTAACTTTTGTTATTTATTGTTGGATTTATTGTTAGTTTTTTTGTTAGTGCTACATATGAACATATGTTATATTGAACTAACGATACATTGCCTGCCGCCGCGTGATACCGTAGCCCACTCACAGTATCCGTGTAGTCAAACTGATTCAGACCGTTGCCTGAATGAAGTGAATAGGTGAGTCTTTGATTTGACTAGCAATAAATAAATACCTCCACGGAAAAATGAGTTCAGTTATCGGAAGAGAAACGAGAGTTTTCACATCAAAAGAGTACAAGTGAAGTCACGCGCGTACCGTATGGCTTGTTGTCGTCGTCGGTATCGTAGATGTATTCGGCGCCCATTTTGATAGCGTACAGGTAGCCCACGTTCTTCCTCGTATAGCTTTTGTAAGGCAGGTAGGAGAGGATAGCAAACTCCAGAGATTTCTGGAAACAGTCAACAGTTTACGGTTACAAAGAACTCCGGTAAAAAAGTCACCAACTCAAACCATTGGCGGGCCCGGAACCAGATTTTGGCAGGGAAAGGTGCGCCCCACCCAGTTAGGCTACTCGGACAACGTATTCGTGACAAATGAATCAGAAATCAGAAAAGTAACTTTTTAGCCTCTCAGAATTTTGATTCTCAGAATCGAGTTCTCAAGTACCCTTTCAGCTCTATTGACCTTCTTCCCGATTTTCCCCGGAGTTTTTTCTAAAAGTGAAGGAAGAGAGAAAATGACAAAAGAGTCGCGTTCTAATAATTCATGTTTGTGACGTTCTCACCTGCATTTCCACGCTGAGAAAGTGCACGTCTGGGTAGGACCAATCGGCTGGCGTCTTCGTATCGCCCACGACCACTACAGTCCAGTCGTCGAAGGATGCGAGGCGCTGAATGGACAACATGCAATCACAGCGTCTCGTGTATGGGTATGCGTATGGGTATGCGTTTGGATGTGTCGCTTGTGAGTGCGCGGTCGTCGTTGTATGCTGGCAAGTCGTTGTTTCATTCACTGCCTATGCTCACACGCGACAACTACAAATCATGTGCGTCGGACACTCGAAACACGACGTTTGGACATGAACGATGAACGCAGCATAAAGTATTGCTGACCACGCGCTAGCACACCATAATCCCACACTCGTTTAAACGTACCTTCACATCCTCAGTCGGACTGCTCACTGATGTCACAACGATCCACTTTTTCGTGATTTTTGTGGACGTTGGCTTGATGCTAAAATAATATTAATAAAATCCTATGCGGGCTTTAACTCGGTTCGAGTTAGAAAAGTCACCTCCACGTGATCGGTTCGTTGTCGGCGTTTCGCTGAAACAGAGGAGAATAACAGAAGATAGGGAAAAGAAATGAAAAGATACAAAAAGAGAGATTTGAGGGGAAAAAAGGTAGAAATTCACTAACATGCGTGACGTTGGAAGTGTGGAACGCGGTTGCGACGAGAAGCATGAGAGAGAGGGAGCAGAGTGCTAGGAGGACACACACTACGCTCTTGTGCCACCGACGCGGCAGTCGTCTGTACCTGGCAGCAATGCAATAGACACTAGACTTCTGCTCCCCCTCCCAACCAGCTTCCGAATGAAATACGTACCTGAACGTCGTTGACGTGTGATCACCTGGTTTGAGCTTACTTGGCAGTTCCATCTGAAAAAAAAGGATAAAATATCAATTAAGAAAGGCGAGATTTAGGTCTTATCAAAGCTTTTTTACATAACAGATATGATGAAAAGATAAAGTTAATTTTACTACAGGTGCTTATTTGCTCTCCGATGTCCGCTCATCGGTCCCGAGCCGACAACACATGCGCGAGAGTGCGAAAGAGCACGCGAAGAGAAGAGAGTGCAAGTGGCGGGATTTAGAAAACATTTTTTTCACAGCGGGCA
>CAWZYM010000249.1:112500-240851 GCA_963966185.1 Rhabditoides inermis
GAGAAGGAGGGAGTTGAGAGAGAGAGAAAGAGAGAGAGAGAGAGATACTCACTGATGACTTGGTCCTCCTTCTTCACCCTCTTCTCCTCGTTCATCTCCGTCTCGTCGCTGCACATATTCCGCTGTCTCTTGCGCAGCTTCGCGCGACGGTTCTTGAACCACACCTGTGAAAATAGGTTGTGTTGGAAGGTTCCAAATGCTGCTCACATTCGTAATCGTAACTGCTCACTGACATCTTTATGTTAAACACGTAATGGATTATGAATACGTGAGTAATATTACGAAACTTTGTGGTTCAGATTTGCAATCCCAGATTGTTTCCGGCTAATCTTTCGCTCATCTGCATTTAGAGTGTGCCTCGTAACCTGAACCCTCCCCGTCGGATTACGGTAATCCGAGAAACATGACTTGTGATTTGGAAAACATTACTTTTTAGCCAGAGCGCAAAAGAATATTTTGACGAACATGAACTTTGATTCAAATATGGTATATGGATGTCTCTGCGATGAAAGAACTACCGACACCTGTCTGATGGCTCTGTGCAAACAGTGTAAACATCCTCGGATTACGGTATACTGTGCACCTGGATACATGTGTTTATATAGTGTTCTCTCTCTCTTTCTCTCTCTCTCTCTCGCTCTATGGATGTATATGCGTTTGCGCACCTGACCTGACATAAAGGGAAGCGCTAGACCTCTGTCGTGTAGAAGTGTTGCACGCATTGGAATTCATTTGAAATTGGAAAGCACTGGAAAACCTCAAAACGCATCCGAAACGTGTTTCGGATGCGTGTTTCGATGACATTCAAATTCAGTTGCAACAGACGTTTTGAAATTAATCACCGCGCGACAATGTTCGGTATCATGATGTTGAGACGTTAAGGTGACACGGTTGACATACTGTACAGTCTGATACCGCTAAGGCTCTCACTGACGTGAGCGCGTGCTACAAGTTGGTTTAGGACTAAGTGGCAACGTGCCTACCTGTATCCTGCTCTCTGGCAGCCGGGTCTCGCTGGCCAGTGCCTCCCTCGCGCGGCAGTCGGGGTAGTGACACGCGGAGAAGGCAGACTCGAGAACGGTCAGCTGCTCGTCACTCAAACAACCTTATTACAACTTGAAAGTTCTTAGAGATTTCACAACTGGTGGGAGAGAACATGCAACCGAATGACTTTCGAAAAAGGAGCTGCAAAAATGCTTCGACTGGTCGTGCGAAGATAAATGGCACTACCTGAAGGCAGTTCGGCTGCGCCTGGCGCGGCTCGCATTGCTGTCTGAGTTGCCAGAACTAGAGGAGGTGGTGGGCGACGCTGCAAACATCAACATACATGTTTCCGAGTGACACGCTTGATTTCAAGACGGTTCCCGCTGCAGTCCCTCCACTCACTCTGTGCTTGCGTGCCGAGCGAAGTGTCGATGAACGGATAATAGTGATCCATACTCGTTCCAATTAGAATTAGCTAGACTTTGACCGCGGATCAGCCGGATCTGTTTAGCCGACGAGGGTTGGAAACAGGCGCCGCCCACTCGTCGCTGATTGGCCGCGCGCGGGAGCAAACAGTAATTTCCGGACGCAAATAGAGACTGCAAACCGATCGCAAAAGGGCAATTCGGATGAGTCGATGTTAGTCTGTGTGTGGCAGGAGAAAACACAGAAACACATGGCTGATGCATAACATTGATTTGAGGCAAACAGGCAAACATGGCTTTGTTTGATTTCACTCTTCTTTTTTTTGGATTCTGTAGTTTTAACCAACCACATCAGAAGTTGAATATACCTATAATCAGTTTGAATGGTTTTGTTTCTAAAAGATAAACACATCCGATTACGCGGCTCACGAAACTACTATACTAGACATTGTTTTTTTTCTATTACCATCAATGTTGTTATTAATTATTGTTGTTATTTTTTCATTGTTCTAGGTTGTAGTTTTTTTTGAGAGCACGACAGCACAACTGCCTATTTAAACGTGTTTATGTGTGTTATGTTCAACGAACGATACCATGCGTTCAACACAAAAAAATAACAATACAAGACAAATTGTAAAAAAAGAGCGTAAGCTTGTCTCGAGATTGTGTGACTCTCCAGACAAGGTGCAAACAGAATATGTGCAGTACTGTAGCATTGATGGGCAGGCTCTGCAAAGTTTTTGATTACATCAATGCTACCATTGCAAAGGCATCGTTGTAAAAAAACAACTAGGTAGACTTTGTTTTGATAGCTTGATTGTGTAATTTGGTCTTCTATTCATGATACAGTCGCGTTGCGTGCTTAATCCTAATTGCTCTCGGTTGCCAAGTAATTGCAATAAACGTAGTGTACTGTGTATTCGAATGATTCTTGAAAGGCGAATTTTAATGCATTGTGCCGGCCGGGGCGATCAATACACGCCCGGATTACTTGGCTTCAGCTGGCGCAATGCATAAATTCACACCTACTTTCGTCAACTACTTTCATATAACACATAATGGACGACAGTCGTGTGTGTCGTTGCTGCGGCGCCCCGAACGCGGCTCGATACTATAATGGACTTGTCTGCGGGTGAGTGAGTCAATCATCTGAATAGGCAAACATTAGTGCGGTTTTTTGTAACAGTTGCAAGATCTTTTTCTCGCGTTCCGTGATCGGCAAGCGGGAATATGTGTGCCTTGCTGAAGGCCACTGCGTTACGAAGAAGGAACACAACACAAGTGAGACATTATCAATTTGAATTGATAGCAAAATACATTGCAGAGAAACTAATCTGCAAGGCATGCCGTTTTCACGCATGTAAAGCAGCTGGAATGCAACCAGAATGTTTGTAAAATTACTTGTGAATTTGAGCGTACACATTTCCTTTTCATTTCAGTGGTGTCGTCACAGGCATGGAAACAGAAACCACGTGAACATTTGCCTAATGTGTATTGTTCACAACAACTGGGCACAGCGAATCAGCTAGTTTGTCTTTATAGAGAGTTTTTTTTCAAGAAAGTGTGTTTTGAAGAGTGCTGTTCCGTCGTCGATCGCATACTCCATCGGCTCGTCAGTATTGAGAGAACTCGAAAAATGTACTCAGGACAATATACTGAAACAGAGTCAACTTCTCGATTACTTACAGCAGTGAGTGTATTCTTCCTTCTTGAAAAATACCTTGAAAACTACTTGAGTATTTGCGATGCGGACGACGGACAAACAACGATGCGTCTGGCGTCTGCGAAAACATGCCTCAACATAGGCATCGCGGAGGCGATCCGCAATCCGGCAGCCATCGTCAATCGCATCCCGGTGGGTGAAGTGCACTCGGCTCTCACCACACACTTCAGATGGGCTGGACGAGCAAGGGCGCGGTGGTTGTGGTGGACCCGATGACGTGTGGGGCGGCCGTGCTGAAGCTGCAGTACTGCCGCGGCCTCGTCAACTACCTCGACTGGCTGAACGGATGCCCGCAAGTGATGGCGCTCTCCGATGCGGACAAGGTGCGGGTGCTACAGTAGCCGTCAGACTCAAACAACTCTCGAATATTTTTCCAACCATCTCTGAAATGCCTTGCAAAACGTCTTCAAACTTGCCCTCTAACCACTTCCAAGTACTTCTAAAATGGTTTTCGAAGAGGCTGACCACGCTTTACGTTATGTGTAATGTGGGACAACTATGTATGGCAGGTGGCTCTGACCCAGCAGCGCATGCTGCCGCTGTGCTGTCTGGTGTGCGCCTACTGGACCTACCGACTCGACTACGACGGTCTCATCTCGTGGTTCGGCATGCGCGTGCCCCTCCATCCCAAGCCCACTAACGAGTCAGCGTGTACATAGTGAATGAAGCAATTGTTTCGTGTTTTAGAACAGAGTTCGCGATCAACGCGACCATTGAGAACGCGCAGCGCCATGTCATCGCCGTGTTTCGAGAATTGAAGCTCACAGCAAGGGACTGATGAGTGAGTATTACGGTATTACAGGAAGTGAACTCAATTGTTATCGATGCAGTCGTGAACACAGTTACATGCATAGATCACGACCAGGCTTTTCTGATCTGTTTTCAACCACGGAAAAAACGAACGTGTTTTCAAAACGGTCGCATGACTACTTTCGCACATCTATGTATGTTAATACCGTTGAAAAAATTTATTCGGACGTGTAATGATTTTTTTATAATATTTTCATCATTTTCATTTCTAATGATTTTCGTTTCAGCAATGTCCCGACCGTTGGTGGAAGTTTTGATGAGAGCGAATTCTTTTGCTGTCGGAGGAATTGCTATTATTTTTAACGTTTTTTTACTCGTTCTCATTGCACAGTAAGTCATCATCAAACACATAATTCTTATCGAGGAGACGCTGTTCATCTTTTTGTCACAGGTTCAGCTGTAAAGAAATGCGCAGTTACCGATGGCTTCTCTTTTTGTATGCATGTCTTGACATTGCTTATTCCTGCATACATATCATTGCAAATCCGGTGTGTTTTTGTCTTGAAACTGTGAAAAAGTGTGTGGTCAGCTACACAGCCTGTTGATGTTGCCATTGTTGCCAATTTCAGAACAAAACATGGCTGTGACGCATCTCAAAGTATTCGCCCAGTTTTTGAGCTTGCCTTTCATTTTCATATAGTTGTCAGATTCTCGAATAGAGACGAAATTCTCTGATGTGAGACTTTCTCAAATGTTTTTTTTCTGACAGCGAGCTTGCGCCACTTTAACCGCTAGTCAGCAAATCAGCATAGACGAGAGCGGTGGAGAGGCGATGATTGCGCTCTATCGGTTTCATGTAAGCGGTCTCATTGAACGACTTCATTGACACTTTCAGAGACGAGAACTTCGAATTCGTTCAATTCAGAGAGTGTGATACGAAAAACATGACTAGGGCTCAGAAACTAGGCGATTCATCAAGTTTCTGAGTCACACATGTTGCCCACAGTAAAAAAACAATAAGAACATCTGCGACAGCGAGTGTGTGCCTGGTTCGCTGGTTACAACCGTATTCAGCTAGCAAAGTATATTAGAAAAACATTAGTATATTCAAACATCATTTCATACTTCAGGGTATTGTGTATGACGATGGAGTGTACGTCTATTTCTCTTATCGAATATGGTCCAGTGAACTGTTGGGAAGAGTGTTAATGATAGCCTACGTTTCATTCTTCATACAAGTGAGTTGGCTATAAAAAAAAAATCTTTTTTTGGCAAAAAAAGGATGACTGAAACAGTGATCACAATGGGAAACGATTCACTGTTACCTGTTATGTATACTATTGCTATCACAATGTGTTGTTTCAGGTGACAACATTGCTGACCATCCTGTTCTGGTGTCGCTTCCTAATCGCTTGCAGGTGCATTACAGTGGTAACCGTGTATATGTATACTCGAATTGCGCCAAATCGATTTTTTTTCTATAGTCAAATGTCTGCCAGAAATTTCTAGGTACTGATCCACGTTTTCAACGAGCGCAGAAAAAAACAGGCTTGTTTCAAAACGGTCGGAAAGTGCTCTGAACCTAGCTACCTTTGCACATCTCACATGGTCTATGTAAAAAGCGAACTCTCGATAAACTAAAAAAAATCATAGTCACGGATTTTTTTCTGAGGTTTTTAAACAATCTTAACACATCCTGCACAGTGGCTAAATCCGAAAAAAACTTTGGTACCAGATATGATATACGGTACCCCAAATTTGCATAACGACCCAAACTCAACCAAACTTCGATTTGAAGGTGTCATTTTACTTCTCACATGATTTAAAACAAGTTTCTAATAAAAAAATTCTGTCTAATATCAATGATTAAAAATTATAGTCACGAGACCGAAATTTTTTCTATTTTTCCAGTTATTTGATTTTTTTGAAAATTAAACCAGTCCAAATGAAAACAACGAAATATTAAGCAGATTGTAACAATCATTTTAAATCAAAAACCGAAAAACACCTTTTTTGGGAACAGCCGCTCGAAGTTGGCACATAATCGAAAGATACTTGATATCCATCGATAATCGAAATGCGCGGCAAGTCAGCATGCGTTGTTTTGCTTGCAGTATCCGGTGCAAAACTCAACCTTTTTCGCGTTGATATGTCTGTAAAATCACCTCGTAACTTAAGATTCTCAGAAAAAATCGGGATGTGAACGACTTCGATCTCCTATATCTACTCTACCGAGATGAAATCTACATGATTGGAATAATCACCTATGTATAACAATAATGCAAACAAAGTAGACATACTTTGCTTCGGCCTAGGCTGAAGCGCCTTTCACGCAACGAATTAAAGAGACCGGAGTTAGTACGAAGAAACAAAAGCTTTTCTATTTCACTCCTCTCAGGACTATGGAATATGTGGACCTCGAAACAACAGCCAAATGATGGTCACAAGTCAGGAGTTGATAATAGATTTTCAGGTGAAAACTGTCGTTTGTAAGTATCCTTACGTGAGAACCGCTGAGCCTGCCCGGAGTAGGCTACATGGATTTTAGAATCACTATTGACACCTAATGGAGTGGATATAAAAAATCGTTTCCTGTGTTCAGATGAATCTCACATTTCTGGACAAGTTGGTCTTTAGTTGCCGCGCATTTGGATTATCGATGAATATCAAATATCTATCGATTATCAATGTTAGTTCAATGTTGGTTCGTATGGGCATTGTCCGCAAGGCGAATATCCAAACGGGAATGAATGCAAGAGCCCGATTAATGTACCTGCAATTGGCGCAAAACGTTAACGATTTGTTAAAAAAAATGCTTTGCAGTTGGAATTTTGTGTCGGAGTGTACCAATTTTGTGTCGGAGTGTACCAATTTTGAGCGGCTGTTCACAAAAAAAATAGTTTCGATTTTCGATTTTAAAAGCTGAAACTGACTGTAATAATCTGCTCAAAATTATTTTGTTTTTATTTGAACTGAGCGGACTTTGATTAAATTTTCAAAAAATAAAATATCTTTAAAAAAAAATCGATCTTGTGACCATAATTTTTTAGTCATCGACATTAGACAGAAATGTTCAATTATGAACTTGTTTCGAATCATGTAAGAAGTACAATGACACTTTCAGATCAAAGTTTGGAGTTTGGGCCATTTTGCGAATTTGGGGTACCGTATACCATATCTGGTACCAAAAACTTTTTTGGACTTGGCCATTGTGCAGGATGTGTTCAGCACGTTTGAAAACATCAGGAAATTCAATTTCAACAAAATCCGTGACTATGATTTTTCTAGTTTTGGTTCAGTCTGTGGAGAGTTCGATTTTTACAGAGACCATGTGCTATAATTTTTCCAGTGAGAACGCAAGAAAGGACTACATGCCAGTGGAACCGCGCTACTACTATACGCATCTAACAACACTGCCGTTACCGTAAAAACCATAACTCATGTCTACCGTAACCCTATTAACGATACTGTGATTAAAAAAGTGCTTGTGCTTGCCAGCTGCAAAGGTGTACAATTCTCTGCCAGCGAGAAAGCAAACTTACTTCACTCGTTGCCGATTTAAGCAATGTAGTAGGTAGCAATGGTTTTTAAACTACTTCTCTGATCGAACCATACTTCGAAAAAATCTATCAATCACCGTCTTGCAATATGGCATGTAACAGAAACATTCCCACTTCACACAAGTAAGTATCCACAGATCGAAGGAGTTAGAATTTAAAAAAGGGAGTTCATGGTGGATTAAGACGTTGTTTAGTTCCGACCAGCTGCGCTGGTTCTCGCGCGGTTACCGCTTCCTGCTCGTTCCCGCCTTCTATGTCTTCTCGGTCGTCGACTACTGCGGACCCTTCTTCACCGTACTCTGGCACAATCCGGCCATGAACGATGAAGAGCGAGTGGAGTTCAAGGTGAGCAACAAGGTAGTGTCATAGACGTTGTCTGAATCTTGTTAGATTGTTAGATCAGAACTTCCGCGATGTATCTCCATTTTAGGCAACTTTGAGTCGCGAACCGAACGATACAGTCGCGTTCTTCGCTGCGAGAGTTAGTGGATTATGTCATTTTGGAATGATTTCAACAAACGACAAGAATGCATTGTTTCAATGCATAACTACATTGTGATTCAACTAGGGTTTTTTTTCTGTTTCAGATGTCTCTGAAAAGCATTCGCATTTCGTTTATGAACTCTATGCTGTTACTGTGTGAGTTCCGATCTACGACTATTTTTCAAATTTCACTCTTCTTGTCCGTTGTTATATCGATTTGATTTTCTAAAGACAGAACCAGTTGTTTTGTGTTGATGAGCAGTTTGCAGGCGCGCAAATGATTGTGATGTCGGTGTGCGGATTGCAAGTGCGCGCCACTCTCCGCGGAATCGCTTTCAGCAACAAAACCAAGCGAATGCAAACACAGCTACTCAGGAGTCTTTTTTACCAGGTTTGTGCAAGTGGTTTGAAACGTCACAAACACAACACAAAACAGTAAGACTTGATAGAATAGCTCTAATTTCAATGTCTCCAGACACTCTCACCTCTTATGTGTTGCTGTTTCCCAGTTGTTCTGTTCACACTCGCTTCCGTTTTCAATATCGGACTGGGCGGAGCCGACGGGTGAGTGGCTTCATTTGATAGTCTATCAGATGAAACTATGCCAAAATCTACTGATATGTCTGTTCAGAAGACACTCCACATTGCACACAAACAAAAACAGTAATAAACACCGATAATATTATGTCATAGAATAGCCAAGGTGTCTCTGACAAAACATATGCTTGCAGTTCTCTGTTCTCTGCTTGTCTCAACTGGTTTCCTCTGTTTGATTCAATCATTGTGATGTACTTCGTTGGATGCTACAGGAGAGCAGCCAGAAGTCTGTTCAGAGGACAGCTTCCACAAACGAATTTCAGTGAGTCTGAAACGGCTTCTCTCTCTCTCTCTCTCTCTCTCTCTCTCTCTCTCTCTCTCTGATGAAAAACAATGAAATTAAAATATAAAAAAATGTATTTAAATCCACCATGATACGCATATTTACGCAACGATATGTGTTATGATTTTTACAGAACTTACTGCGTTTAGCAGATCTATTTTCTATCAGCTGTTCCCGCCAAATTCGTAAAAGAAACACACATAAAAATGTTATCCAAAATAAGAATGACAGGGAGGGGGGGGATAAGAATGATAGGAAACAATATAAAGATAGACACATGGAAATATATTGTCGTTAATGAAACAGCCGATAGTGTGGTCAAATTGTGTAACTTCGTGCAAGTTGTTCACACACCCCCAAGCTGATTAAAAGTTATTAGATTCTACGATTTCTCACTTCAATTTTCAAATGATTTTTTTTAAACTAATTTGTTTCAGAATGTATATTTGCATTATCATAATATACTCTTAAAATCGTAAACAATGACATGTTATATCTACGCATACACCCAGATTCAGAGGGTACACTACCTTAAAGATATAAAAGAGGCAGAATCTGTACTTTCAAAAAGCGATTCACTGTATCTCTATTCGTTAAATGCAATCTCAAAAGAATGAGTACAGAATACACACAAATGGGAAAAAGTTTGACATGTTCATGCAGGACATTCGCTGAAAGTTCCCAGAAACAAAAACCGTATGCCACTGCTGAACTGGCAGTGAAGAGAAATGTTCAACGAACGCCCACTCAAACACACTTCCATGTGCTGAAAAGCAAGTGGCGATTGCGGATGAGCGTGTTTCAAACATGTCAGGTGATCGATCTCGTTTCATGTTCTCGACGCGTCTCTCCTTGACTCGCTCATCGCATCATCATCAACGCTTCTCCACGTTTTCCGAATACATAATGGGTATAATAAAGCTGTTTTCTAGTTGTATTTTTTTCCATCACAAAAAGTGCGTCCTACATGACAGCTCTAGAAGGTTAAAAACGCTGTTTCATGTAACTTGCGAATAATAATAATAATGTATTTATTCATAATCAGAAATCACAAAATCACAACACACAGCATCCAACAAACTAACGGTCAGACCCGTGAGTAAGGACAAAGTGAAGACTGTGACAGAGCCCATTGGCACCCATACGAGCGCATAGAATGGGTTGTCATCTCAAACACAGACACAGAAACTACTTCAACCGTCCAGAACAGAAAGGAATCAAACTCGGGCTACCTAGTCGCCTGAGAGCAATCAATTTATATACGGGTGGGGTCATCTACAGTAAAACGAGAGAAGTTATTTGTGAAAAAAGACATTAGTCGTACTCTGAAGTCCGTCTTTTTAAATTGGCATACTGTATTTGAATCTAAAAGATTCCAGTATTTCACTACTCGATGTGTGATAAAACTCTGGCTAAGGGTGGTCTTGGAGATACTCTGTAATTTCAAGCCATTCGAACGCAATGATGATGATCTTGAATTTGCAAGCATGAAGGGATTGGGAGCGTTTACGAAACCATACAGATAGCTATGAACAAGGCGCAAATCTGACAAAGTTCTGCGAGTCCACAATGTGTCAAGCTCCAATTGTTTCAATCGACAATGATATGACAGTTTCGGGGCAAGCATTCTAGTGAAGGATCTTTGCACAGCTTCTAATTCGTTAGTTTGAGTTACGTTAAGAGCAAGAAGCACCTCACTACCGTACTCGAGAACTGGTCGTATTTTATATTTATAGAAGTTCAAAAACAACGACTCATTCCGTTGGAAGGCCATTCGTAATACACCGACTCGTGAAGATGTTTTCTGAATGATTTTTCTGATATGCTCGCTTGGACTGAGATCGGATGTGAGATAAATACCAAGATCTTTGATTGAGTCAGTGCAGGCTATTACGGACCCATCACACGTATATACAGACTTGATGGCACGTTTTCCAAAATGAATAACTCTGGATTTAGCAGCCGATAGTAAGAGTTGGCGCTCACCAAGCCATTGATGTACATTTACCAAGTCAGTTTCGAGTAATACCTTGAAATTGGGAATGTTTTGTGGAATTGACAGTTTCATGTCATCCGCGTACAAGAAGTATTTGCTATGTTTAATAACAGAGCCGATTCCATTTACATAGATCAAGAAAAGTAGAGGTCCAACAACACTACCTTGTGGTACACCACTAAGAACTGGAATCCAATCTGATAGTCCTGTGCCCACCCTTACCGACTGAGTGCGGTCAGATAGAAACAGATTTAACCACCGGAGAGTTTTTCCATCAATCTTGTATGACCTGCATACCTCATTTAATCTTCTATGAACAACTGAATCAAACGCCTTTTTAATATCTAGATAAATCGTGTCTACCGGTATTTTTTTATCCAAATGTTCAACTAAATATCCTACATATTCAACCATTTGACTTGTTGTGCCTCTACCATCAAGAAAACCATGCTGCTGTGGATTTATTATGTTGTATTTCCACAAATGACATCGAATGTTATAGCATAGCATTCTCTCAAACACCCGGCTTGCGCAACAGGTCAACGTAATAGGTCGATAGTTAGTACACTGTGTTTTATCACCACTTTTGAAGACCGGGACAACTATACCCTTACGCCATATTGATGGAATAACACCCTCATGAAAACACTGTGAGAAAATTATCGATAGAGGTTCTGCGATGACAACAGCGAGGGCTTGTAAAATAATAGAGGGAATCTCATCTGGACCACAGGATATTTTTCTTTTAGTTCTTTTCAGGTATTCGTAAACACAATGGGGACTGAAATCTACGTCTGCTATCGAGTGGGCACCAGGATGGTCTTGTAAATGGAATGGCTCGTTATTATCTCTCGAGAAGACCGAGCCAAAGAACTCATTGAATAGAGTGGCTCTTTCTCGATCGTCTGAGACTACTCTACCACTACTATCAGTTAGATCCGGAATGGGGTCAACCGGTGCTAACTTCGATTTTACATATTGCCAGTAGCGCGCAGGAGAGGAACTGTTCAGGATGTGTGCTTCTCGTTCTTGTATGCATTGTTTGATACTTCGACGATACTCTTTCAGTAAGCACTTATAACGCTCTCGATCCTGTATGCTACTGGAAGTTTTCTGCCGATGGTGCAACCGTCTTACTCTATTTTGAAGTTTTTCTAGCCATTTTGGGAATTTTGGAGAGTGATCACGGTTGACTTGTATTTGAGGTATACGGTAGCGTATTGCGTCTTTTATAATGTCACAGAATCGGGAATAACGGGAATTTATATCAGAGTCTGACAACTCAGCTGACCAATTCACCAAAGAGAGATCTTGGATAATAGCATTGTAGTCACCGTTACGATAGTCATAAGCAGCGTGGACAGTATCACGCACTCTTTTGCATATCAACGTCATTTCTCCTTCCACACAACAATGATCAGAATACGCGATCCCCACTCGCACATTATTGATCAAGGTTCGATCAGTGGAGAGAATTAAATCGAGTATGTTCATGCCACGAGTTGGCTCTGTCACTAGTTGATAGAGACCTAGGGAGTTACAATACGAGAGAAAACCTTGTGAGGATGCAGTACTTGCGCTTTGAGAATGCCACCGTATACCAGGGAAATTCAAATCACCAACGATAAGAAGCGTGCAATCAACGTTTAGATCCTTCACAAACTGGGAGAAGAGCGGAGTAAATTGCGGATCTGATCCTGGAGGTCTATACAACCCAATCAGAACAAACTCAGATACACCACATGAAATCCGGACAGCGACACAATCAAAAGAGCAACAGCTGTGAACTGCAAGCAGTGTGTTTTGAACGCGCGCAGAAATGCAAACGAGTACTCCTCCACCACCCTTATGAGTTCTTGCCACGGAATGGCACGTATATGATGGAAAGGTTGGGACATGGTCGGAGGGACTAAGCCAAGTTTCACAGATAACATTGATTGATATGGGAAAGTTAGACAAACGATGAGTTAATAAACTTAGATTTTTACGAATAGAACGAATATTACACGAAAAAAGACTAACTAGATTGCTCTCAGTGCTCTTAGACATTTACGGTAGATCCCTCGTTCTCATCCTCCCCACCCTTTCCGGCGTCAGCAGAGTCGACGCCCGCATCAGAGATCGCCTGTCCACTTGTCGCACTCCCCGACGGGCCCTTCCAGTAGAAGAGGTGCTCGATGGACATGTTACGGACACAGTACCTAGGCGAGTGGATCTGGTCATTAACGGACAACACATATCTACGCAGTTGCTTATCTCTCTCCCTCTCGAGGTAGGTCTGGTCGTCGCGAGCGAAGTGTCCAGCCTTCCGTCCGAGCATCGCCTTCACTTCCGGCTTGTGGTCCACGTCACGCAGCACGATCTTGATCGGTCTGTATCCGTTCCTGGTTCGGTCCCTCTTGTGCGGAAAACGGAAGCTCTCCTTTATGTTGGCTGCAGGGATGCCGTTCTCCTCCAGGATGTTCTTCAGTTCCGCGGTCAGTGTCTTGCTCGTCTCGTCGTCCTTCTCCGGTCGTCCAATCAGCACAATCCTTTCGTCCTTTCCGTCTCTCTTCCGCTCCTCCTGCATCTTTCCACTCGCCACGTACTGCTCAAACTCGGGATGTCGCGGAGCACGAGCGATCACATGTTTGATGTCGTACACATCGAATGCAACCTTCGTCTTCTCCTTCTCCATCTTCTGCTTCTCCTCCACTACTTTCTTACTATTCCGACAGTCCGTGATAAGCTCCTCCAGGTTCTTCTCAATAATCTTTGTCTGAACATCGATAGTTGCCGACTGCGATGCCAGCGTCTCCGACAGCTTCTTGATCGTATCCGCCTGCTGCCCCACCAGCTTCTTCGCAGCACTCAAGTCCGCCAGAACAGCATAGTACCTCGTCTTGTAGTCTTCTTCGTCGACCATTTAAAACAACAGCCAACCGCACGCAGACAACAATGAAAGGGGAATGAATGACCCTCGAATTTCATTTCACCGCCAGACGCGATGCGGACCAAACGCGCTGCTTGATGCGATGAAGTATGTCTTGTTGTCTAAAAACAACGTGGTGAAAACAATCGTATTGTGAACGGAATTAGTGTCATTAATCTGTTGCAGTTTCTGTCAGAAACAGCATGCTTTAGTTTCACTCATAAGTTTAGCGAGAACATTGTCTCGATCTCGATCTGTAGGGCTCACATCTTCGACGGTAGTCGGAAGGACGATTCGACGGTAACAAACACTTCACAAACAGCACGAGACTTGTTTTATCAGTATTCAAAAATATGTAAATTGGAGAAAGAGAGGCGGAAGAAGAGAGAGAGAGGAAAAGAGAGAGAGATTGATAGGTGATAATGTCGCATGGGAAGGTATGGGCCCGTTGTAGTGCTGGTGAAACATTGAGAGAGGAGAGGAAGTGAGCGATCTGAAAGAGAAGGGTACTTGATTGTGGCAGATGTGATTCCCCTACCTACTGCCCGGGCAGCAGTCGCTCGGCCGATGGAGCATCCGAGGAGCCCGCCTCGCTGCTCACACTCTTCGACGAACGGCGAGTACCTGTGGAGAGAGAGGGAGTTGAGAAAGAAGAGAAAAGAAACCGTACCGCTCGGAGTGGACATGCTGGATGAAGGTCGTGACGATGATGGCTTGCCTGCGGCGGCGGCGGCGGCGGCCGTCGATGGACCGCCGGCCACACTCTTCCTCGGGTTCTTCGTCGTACGGAACTTTTTCCATTGCTGCAACATACAACAAATAACTAGTGTTACGCTTTTTTTGCGTGGGTGAACTGCTTGAATGTGTCACCTTCTGGTACTCCTGGTAACGGCGCCACGCCTCCTCGCTGTACGCCTTCCGCTTCTGAGCCTCCAACTCCGCCGCCGTCAGGGGACGGGCTGGGACAGTATGGTAGAGGGGAGAGAGAGAGGGAGAGAGAGAGAGAGAGAGAGAGAGAGAGAGAGACTTACGCTTCTTCTTCTCCGGCTCTGGCTCGGGCTCCGGCGGAAGCAGTGCCTCCTCGGGTTCGGGAGTGGGTTCCCGGGGAGGTTCGGGTGTGGGCTCCCTCACTGGCTCGGGAGTCGGTTCTCGTGGTGGCTCGGGAGAGGGAACCGGACTTGGCTCCGGTGTCGGCTCTCTTGGGGGCTCTGAACACGATTTGCAATCTCTACAACGCGGATTCGACCTAGGTGCCACACGATCTACCACGCTACCTGGCTCCGGCTCGGGAGTGGGTTCCCGACTGGGTTCCGGAGTCGGCTCTGGGCTAGGCTCTGGGCTAGGTTCTGGGCTAGGCTCCGGGCTTGGCTCAGGGCTGGGCTGCGGAGTCGGCTCTTTCGGCGAGTCGGCTTCAGGAGTGGGTGATCGGGGTGGAGTGGGAGAGGGGGTGGGGTCGCGGATCCACTCTAAACACACGCACACATCTAGGACACGGCACGCGTGGAAAGATAGAGAGAGAGAGAGAGACAGAGAGAGAGAGGGGGGGGGGGAAGAAGGAGGGAGATAAGAGAATGAGATAGAGAACCCTACCATCTTCGTCCACTTCATCTGCGTATCCCTCCTGAATGTCTTTCTGTGGCGAGAACGGCGGCGGCTGAACACTTTTTCACGATAGTTGTTAGAAAAGAAATAGTATAAAATTTACATCAATAATCGAATTTGTTGAACGCCCTTTTTTGAAAACCTTAACCACAATCTGAATGAAACTGTAATCTGAATGGATGACTCACTCTGAGTGTCTCGATCTCCCCGGCCTCGACGAGAATCGCCTGCTCGACAAAGTTGTCCAGATTCAGGTCTTTCACCTGAATGTGTGTTCTGTGTTCTAATCACGGAGTGCTCTGCTCACCACTGTGGTCGGCAAGTTGAACTGATCGCCCAGGTTCTTCACCAGCTGTTTCATAGTGAGCCTGGAATAGGATTGAGGAATAGTGGGACAGAGTGATAAGGAGGAAAGAGAGAGAGAGGGAGAGAGGGAGAGAGAGAGAGAGAGAGAGAGAGAGAGAGAGAGACCCACTTGTTTCCTCCGAACCAGATGGGCACGTGTGCCACGTTTTCGATTTTCCTTCCATAGTAGTGCAACTTCTTGAGTGTATCAGCCGCGATTTCGATAGCAATCGTCGTCAACGCAAGACCGATCGCGATGTACACTATGGTCAGCAGCATGTAGGTTTCGCTGAAAATGTTTAAAATTTCATAAAAAGTTTATTTAACTTGTAAAGTTGTCAGGTAGCTTTTTTTGTTCACTCAAAGCATTGAAAAAATTTCAAAAAAAAAATTCTGTCATCCGCAGGATTCGAACCTGCGCCCTCCGAAGAGGACTGCGACCTGAACGCAGCGCCTTAGACCACTCGGCCAGAATGACACGTTTCTTTGGCGATTACAGAGAGACCCCACGAGGCGTAATCTCTCAACATTTCAATATCTTACTACATTCGTGTGACAATCTATACTGTGACTGTTGATAAAACCTTTTTGGTACAATATCTCCTAATCCAATAGATGTGAGAGTGACAAAGTTGAAGTATATCGCCTTGAACAGATCCATATCTGGCTCGTAGGAAGTCAGCATCACTCCGCCTGCAAAATGTGATTCTTTCTATAAGTTCTAATGACTCTCAATAACCGTAAGTAGAGAACAGTTGAACTCTGTGGTGCCTACTTTGTGGAGAAAAAGAACATTCTTGCGCACCTGCGATAATGTAGAATGCGAACATGACCATGAGTGGGAGTACTTGGTTCTCCTCCGGCGGCTCGCCCTCCGAGGAGGAAGACGACGTCTCCGAGTGGGTGTCGTCCTGGATCTCCTGGAAGGAAAAACTAATTGCTGAGGGATGAGAGATGCAAATGAAATAGTAAAAAGTTAGACAAGAGAATGCAGATGAAGAAAAGTAGATGGTCCGGAAAATAGCTGCTCACCTTTACTCCCGCCTCTGCGTTGATGATGTCTTGTGTGCTGGTAGTTCTCTCAAGAGTCCCGTTTCCGTTGCACTTGGAGTACGACTCTTTCTTCGTGGCGTCGTTCTGCCGCAGCAGTTGTCGTGTCAAGTTCCTGAACCGAGTGTTTGATAGAACGATAGGATTATCTTCACGATACGGCAGTCGTATTGCCGCATTATTCGCTAACATATGTTTGCTGCCTTTAGATTCTGTCGTGTTTTTTTTGGTTTGCACGAAATTCTTCGTGTGCGAGGCGAGTCTGATTGCAGTTTGGTACCGTTAGTTTTTTTGTATACTGGATTTGTATACTGGAACAATACTGGATTTTTTCCCAATAAAAAACGGTGTTTTTCTTTTCAAAGTGATTAAACACGAACAAAAATACTTTCTGATACGGTAACAACCAAACAGCGAGTACGACTGAATTTGTAATCATGATCAAAATCAACTAAACGCGCCAACGAATGTTTTTGAAAGAGAATTTCATAAAGACTCACTTTCTGAAGTTGTTGCACTTCTTCATTGCACTGAACATGATTTCGGAGAGGAACTTGCCCAGATCGGCTGGAAAGGACGTGATGCGGAGTGTCGACGACCCATCCACTCACCTATGGCGAGCAGCGTGAACGGGATGCCGACCAGGCCGTAGAAGATGACGAACAGCCGGCCGGCGAACGTGCGCGGAGCCACGTTGCCGTACCCTGCAACACGTTCATCACTGCTCATGCTTTTGCGTAGTGATAACAGTTTTTTGTTTCTTTTATTGATAAATATAGGGAGGATTTGCGGGCAACGCAACGCGCCGTGGTTTCCCTCTGCTCTTTCAATAAAAAGTCTCTTTAGAGTAAGTTTTATCGTGGTACCTATAGTCGTGATCACAGTGAACGTGAATAGGAGACTGTCCATGAAAGACCACGGCGTCAGCTCTTCTTCTTCCTTCATGCCGGGCAGGACTGTAACACGGCATCGGTATGATTCATGTATTCATCCATATGAACTCACTCATTGTTTTGCTTATGTATCAAAATCACAAAACTACTCACGCTCCTGCTGTCCTCCCTCGTGTTCCACCGCTATACTGTAGCACGCGTCGAGTGCTGAAATGGAGTCCGGGTCCCACCACGATTACATGTGCCACTCACCTCGCATCGTCTGCGGATCCAACTCTCCTCCAGTGCACGTGCTTGCGCCGATTTTCTGTAATCGTTTTGTTGTTGATTGTTTGGGAAGGTTACCTTGATGACGGAGAGCACGCAGTACTTGGATCGGCGGATCTCGGCCAGCGCGCGCTTCTCTCGCGAGTGCCTGTAACAAGAGTCACACAATTTTCATCTTCATGCATTTTTTTCAAAGAAAACACATCAGTCATCGAAAGTTTGACACACTTCTTCTCCCTGTAACTTTATATTGGTACTAGTAGGCCCTGCCTAGCTTATTCTTCCGGTCCGAGTCTTCACAACGCTGCATTGTAGTAACACTTTTTTTTTGACTGACTCATTTCATACACGCAGATCCAAATCAAAGATATCAGAATAATTTTTCCTATGTTTGCGCGAAAATTGTAGTTGCATAGTGTGGTGTTTGCTTAATGTCGTTTTGAATGTTACGAAACTAAAACTAAGTATTCCTAATTCTCCCGTTCTAATCGCTTCGCACAATTTGCGTGACATGGCTGTCTGTGCATCGCGCGCAAGCAGCACAATTTGGAAAATACGGGTGCAATCAGTGATTGATGCTCTAGTCATTCGACATGAAGTATCTGTTCTGAACTAATATCAACGATTACAACGTGCTTGCGCGCATTTTGTGCTTTTGGAAAAAAGTTACTTCATTAGCGCGTCCCTTTCACAGTAAAGATAAATGTGAAAATAGTAATAAAAAGAAAGGTTTTCGTATTTTGTAAACTAGTTTATGTATTTACCGTAGTGTTGTTAACGTTTTCTTAATTGAGGTTGAAAAACTTGAACAAATGCACAAAAAACGATACAAAAAGCAATTTACATAACACGCAAAAGTGTCACACGCAAAAATCACTTTTCGCGAAAAGTTCATCATTTTATTGCTTTGAGTTCATCACTTCATCACTTCATCCCATGAGATTTATCAAGGACACCCCCCTAGAGTGGTTACGTGCCATAAAACATTTCGCTCTCGCATTATTCTGAGTGACCGCTCGGCCAGCATATATGCGAGCCCCCGCGAAACACTCAATTTCAGGACAGACACGACTGCGCAGAAAAAAAACCCACAATCTAACTGAGTGGATAGGGGGGAAAAGGTTCGGTCCTTACAATTCACAAAGTTGACCAGGAGTGAATAGACAGACAGACAGACACGTTTTCTTTTTTTCCTTTTTGAAAAGTACGTTTACTACAATTACTAAGACATAGAGACAGAGAGAGAGAGAGAGAAAGGGTCTTACCCGGTCTCGGCTGCTTTCTCCAGTCTCTCTAACAGGTGATGGTCCTCATGTCTTCTTCTCAGCTTGTGTACAGGTGGCAAGGAAAGCGTGAGGTTCATGCGAGGATCTGAACAAAAAATTTTGGAAATCTGTGACATGATGCCTGTGACACACACTTGCATATTGTGAAACAATAATCAACTAACCGATCTCTCTCTTCTGTATGTCGTGTTCGTCTGTCGGCTTGGATTCGAGATGTCGCATGACGACAGCCCCGAATATGGCATACACACCCACTCCTCCTATCATCAGCAGGTGTACCAGCAGAGGCGTCGCCTAAACACGCAACTCTCATCAACTGACACGCCGCTCTCGAACCTATCCATGTCAATTCCAGCAGTCATTTGTTAGCGCACAGTTTTTCGACATATACCACAAAGTCTCAAGTTGGTACTGAGCAAACACAATGCTGAATAAGTCACGTCACAATGCTAATTTCTGCGAAGCTAACGGCACTGCGATAACTCGGTCCCGGTTTGATGCGAGTTCTCTTTTCGACTGTAATGAATGAACGTGCACGTAATCATGAGAGTCTATTATTGTCTGTCGTTCTTAATTGCGTATTTTCCCATCTGGTTAGTTCTCTTTGAGATATTACGATTGTCCTCCGACTGAGCCTATGAAATGAAAACATATATATCATATCTGGATCAAACGCATAGACTTGCATATATTAAAGTTGAGGCGCACAATGTACTACAAACACTAGAGGATTTGTAATGTTTACTCTATTTTCTTGCCGGAATGTGGTCTCATAAAAGAGGTAAGGCCTATCATATACCATGCACTCTTGGCGTATGATTGGGAGAAAGAGATGATATATTATAGAGCCTGGTAGGGCAAGCGTGCATAGACCATGGTAATTATATGAGACGTACACAACTATTATGTATCGAGAAAGACATTATTCTTACAGAGAACCAGAGACCTTCTTGATTAATCATTCATAATCACAATAACCACAATGAGTACGGTAGGTAATTTGTCGAACTTCTGTGAAATAATATGCATCTCACCTTTTTGATGGTATCAGAAGAGATTTTCGGATTGGCGGCATTTGCAGCGCGTAGAATATCTCGGTTCTTTATCCGAATACCCATCTCTAACCTAATAAGGAAAGTGGTGAGGAGGAAGTCGGAGGTCACTCATGGGAGGAGGCAAATGAAACGCGAAGACAGTGCGTGAAACGGGGGAGGAGCAGGAGAGAGGATGAGAAAAGGAGCAGGCTGTTCGGAAGGTTGTAATTGCCTCTTCGAGAGAGGACTGGTGTGTGGTGTGCGGAAAAGGAGACAAAAAAGATGATGACAGCGATTTGTATACACGTGACAAACAAAAACGAGGAAGATGCGTAGATTGAATGTAACACAAGAAGGCAGTAATTGTGTCTTATCTCGTGTGAATTCACGAGATCATGGGCGCATGTGTTAGACGGAAATCGTAATGTTGTGAACATGTAAACAAGTCTACATTTGATGACCTGAGTGAGCCTGGTGAGACTGGGGGAAAGGGCGGTAAAGAGCTTCCGTGTAGACAATAAAGGATATATAGCAAGAACACGCGGTGGAAGGAAGGAGAAAGAGGAAGGGAATTGGACGTGTAATGACCGGATATCCACAAGAAAGGAACATGGATTAAGCGAACGCACGGAAAAAAAACAGAATTTGTCTCAAAGCGTTTACTAGTAACAAATGAAAGTGCTACGAGTTGAAGTGCAATGAAAACCGTGCAGGCGTGTGAACAGAAAAACGTTACTTTGTTCTCATCCTATGAAAACTTTGAAATGCGATGGTGTGTGTGAAGACAGAAACAGAGTGGGTGAAGCAGGATGAAAGGAGGAGAAAGTGTGAACGTTGATTGGAGCAGAGAGAGGAGAGTGAAGAACACCTCGTTACGCACAATAAAGTCTCTCGCGGGTCGATGTATGCGTTCCGTATTACATTCATGTGAGACTAGTATGAGAATGAAGCAGTGGAGGTGTGAACCATCATGACGCTCGACCTGTGTACGGGTCGGAAAGACAAAGATCTAAGAAATACATAGTTCAAAATCATCGAAAGAATAATGTACCAACGCTTTTGTTCAGTGCAGAAGATATTTTTGGTATTAAAGCTTAATCGAGATGAAAATAGGGAAATCTGGCGACAACAGCTATAAAAATATGCGCGCGAAGGCGTAAACAGCATTGTTCTTCCAGCTAACTAGATTTTGATGGCCTCAGTACGAGGAAAAAGTGGAAAAGAGGAAGACGTGAGTGTAACAATATGAATTCATCCGGACTTTGGATGACTTCTACCATTACCCAAAAACAGACTGTGACTAACTGAGTGTGACTAACTGACATGTGAGTGACACTAGACACTGAAGTGTTGAGATTTAAACCAGAAAAATCAAGCTGCGACAAAAAGATTTGAAGAGAGAGAAATGCGTTCTTTTTCTTTTTCGCTTGCGTGAGTGGAATGATCTGGGTCAAGCCCATGGGGATAAGAGAATGGCAGATGAGAGTCTTCCGGACATGCTTTCCGGACAGTGGCGGCTGTTGTTCTGCCATTCTGGCCGCTTCTTTAGTGCAAGACGTTTTCGGTGGACTGTGGCTCGTTAGAGGGGTACAAAGAAAGTGTAGTGTCAGAATGTACTGCATAAAAAGAACACAAATTTTGTTTTTGTTTTTGTTCAGCTTTTTTCACCCGGCAAGACTGTTTTGAAAATTATTCATATCAAAAGGTGATGAATACCAGTGAATTACAGATTGTTAGGGCAACGCATCAGCCAACAGTTAGCCAGTCGAATCGGTGTTTGCCATTCACGCGCTTACGAAAGTTGACATGTGTTTTCGTTCACATTTTGATAAAGTGGTTGTGTGACAGACTCGCCTTTTTGCTGTTGCGCTTGATCCATTCGAGCTGCATTGTGACAAGAGATCCGCTTGCCCACTCCTTATCTTGTCATACCAACAACCTGAAGAATGCATTTTTAACAACGCAGAAGCAACATATAACATTTGTTAGATAAATCAGTTTGTTTCATTCAAAAATGTCACCACAATACAACAGGATTTTCTCGGAAACGTAGGAAATGTCTTTCAAGAAGATAAAGAAAAACAATAGATGTTTTCTGTTTTGTTAGTCATGCTTTCCTCACCCTAGCTAATTGGGAAGTTTCCTCCAATTCACAACACAACACAGACTTCCTGTCCTTTTTCGTGTTGTTAGAAGACACAAAACGAGTGCCATAACTGATTCGAGCGAACGAGAGGAGAGAGAGAGAGAGAGAGAGAGAGAGAGAGAGAGAGAGAGAGAGAGAATAAAAGAAGAGAAATGGCGCAAGAGGGGGAAAGAAGAATTGCGTTTATACGAGGTCTAAACGCAAGTGATAAATTCGATAATGTTCTCGATATCCGCGAACGTGTTTGACTAGATGAGAACTGAGTTCATAAGGATATTACAAGAACAATGATAATGCTAAATGAGCATTTCACGACAAACAAGCAAAATGACACCGGAGATGGAAGAGAGAGAGAGAGAGAGAGAGAGAGAGAGAGAGAGAGTTTGCCCCTCTTTCAGCGTTTTCAGATTCGTGATTGATGCGTTGTGACTATAAAACGATGCCATATATCAAGCATGGAAAGGGAGCAATAAGCGAACACCTTGATTCATGAAAGACTACTATGAAGAGAGTGGAAGAGGGAAAAGTGCGAGCAGCCTCTTGCGAGTGTAGTTCCAGTAGGCACCCCGCCGCGCCATTCAAAGCGCCTTGCAGAAGGACGAGTGTCGGCAGAGACTCCTTGCACTTTGAAAAGAGGCAGCCCCGGGTAAGACAAGCACGGATGTAGTGGCGCATGGCAATGTTATAAATTAGTGCTGATAGGGCATATGAACAGTTTGAATGCGGCATTAAACCGATGTAGTTGGAAGTTGCGGAGGAGAGTAGAAGAGGGAGAAGTTTTTTTTTACAAAATCGCATGAAATGACAACCAAAACGGAAGGCAAGATAGGGAAGAATTTTTGTTTCACAGAATCCAGACACTATCAAGAAGGTGTGACCAAAACGTTGAGACATTTCAGTTATGCAGGAAGTATTGCGGTTTGGTATATACAGTTTGTGGTCTAATATATACAGTTCAGTTATTTCATGAGTGAGTAGGCGTTTCTCGAGATTTAAAATCCGGCATCTGGAATTAATAGAAGTCGCGCGCCAGATTGCGATAAGACAAAAAGAGTGTAAACGACAGTGGCAGCGGCAGTAAATCTCAATCACAAGTACGAATCTGAGATCTATTGGTGAAGGAGAGAGAGAGAGAGAGAGAGAGAGAGAGAGAGAGAGAGAGAGAGAGACTGGAGATATGTTGATGAGTGGATATGGAGGGAGTGAAACTGGAGTCACAAGAAAGGAAAGAGCGAGAAAAAATGCAAAATGAAAGAGGAGAAGGGGTGATGAGGGATGAAAAAAGTTCTTGAAAGGACAACACACTCTGCAGAGTACCAAAACAAAGCGCCGAATGGATTTTCGATAATAATCCCGAACACACTAGATCCGCCATCCATCATCTGTGTAAGCGAACATCGACCACTAGTTGGTCAGGTTAGGTATTTTCCGGAAACGACCCCGCCCCTTCTATATGATATGCCCAGACAGGAGAGTCAACGGCGCACGACTTTTTGCATGCGATATTTATCGGCTGTGGGCGGAATAATGGAAGACTGGGGAGATAGATGGAGAGGCGGGGACACGATTTGCATGAAACAAGTGGCATACATCACGGGACGACAGGTAATTTCGAGATTCCGGGAATAGGGCAGATGAGCAAGGATCGACAAAAACGAGACACGAAGCATCTAGAGTCAATGAGATCGATTTAGGTTATGTGAAAAGGGTTGCTGCAATGACAGATATTTCGACTTGACACGTGTTTTTATCATCATGATGCAAAGGTACATATACATATATTCATCGTTGAGAAGACGATTGCACTTGGAAGAAGGACGCAGTGGCTAGAGGGAGACAGCTGCAAACATATTTTCGAGTGTGATCGAGTTGAGAGCTTATGAGATTGGCCAGCTATGAATAGAGTTAGACTTTGAAAGTATGGCAGCCATGACTAATGTGGTGTATAGTTGGGATGTTGGGGACATACCGTCTATCCGAATAGATCTCTCAATCCGAGGCCAGGACGGGAGCGGGGAGAGGAGAGGGAAGCGAAGTGGGGGTTGATCATCGAGTTGGAAGAGTACATCGGGTTGTACGGCTGCTGGTACGGCTGTCGGTAGTGCACAGGCTGTCGGTAGTACACAGGTTGTTGGTAGTACATCGGACGACCGTAGTACTGAGCAGCTACCGCCGCGAGCAGTGAGAGAAGCAGAAGGAAGATGTACATGGTGCGGATATGAGTGATGCAAGCGCTGCTTTTATATAATCGGATACGGAAACTGGACCATGCAGCATGTATGCACGCTTGCGAGCGGAACAGTAAACATTACTGGTACGGATGGCAAGCGTGTAGTTTCTTGATGAAAACGAGATGGAGAGATATTGGGGGGATTTATGGACCGTAATGCAGGAAGATAGTAGACAAGCACATGACTAGGCTATGAGAAAGTGACACTAATTGGAACGAGCTAACAATGTGATTGAAACGCGCAGAGAGAGAGAGAGAGAGAGAGAGAGAGAGAGAGAGAGAGAGAGAGAGGGGGGAGAGGGAGAGAGGGAGAGGGAAGAGAGAGAGAGAGAGAGAGAGAGAGAGAGAGAGAGAGAGAGATGGGGAAGAAGGATGGTGTGAAGAAGTTCAAAAGCTTTTTTGTTTACGACATGTTATTTATACTTTATCATCGTTAGTTACGGTCATAAGATTCAACGACGCTGCTTTTCAAGCAGTTGTTTGGCTACTAAAAAAAATCCAGATCGGAAGTCAGTGGCGGTGATGTTCAGAAACAATTATTACTTGGATAATGAGATTATTGCTTCACTGTGTTGACAACGCCTTTGGAGAACTCCACATCGGGTTGGTGACTTTTCTGCAACGGAAGCAGATTCAATGCAATGACAAAGAGAGAACTGAGAATGAAGCACGTCCGGTTTTTTTCTATTTTTCACTCATCCGTCTGGGATAAAAGTGGTAACCTAGAGAGTGACTAGTTTCTTGGAATTGATAATGTTGGGATTTTGGGAACTACTAGCGCACATGCCAGCCAAGAAGGGGCAGCTAAAGATGATTGATAACTATACGCACTGTTTGACAGACTATTGAATGACAAGTAAGCCGTATCTGCATGTTCGAGCATAAGGTATCAGCTAACAGCTGTTATTTATACTTTATCATACACGGTTGATACGTGCCTATCAAAACTCAATTTTTTTCAAAGCTAGTCGATGGGTTGTGTGACAAGAACAAAAAAAATTAGGATAAATTTGAATAAATGTATTTCCGTTTGTGAATTCCGATATTTGTTAATTCCTTAAATAAATATATTATAGGTTTTTAAGTACGCTTCCCAAATGTCAAATATTCAAAGTAGGCGGGACTAGATTTGAAATTGCTTACGGTAATGTTCAGGTCCCGACACGATATTGAACATCTAGCTAGGAAAAATTCTTTCCTAAACAAAATGAATCCTACTTTTTCCACATTGAATTGTGAATAGCATTGTATTTGTATTGTGTTTTATGTATGTTGTTCATTACACCATTGCGTAATATCTGTTTCATTTATTTGTTTCCATTTTTTTTCATTTATATTCGTTCTTTTGTTGATGCCTATATTTTGTCATTTTTTTGTCGCGTTTATGTTAGTAAGTGTGGTTGTTCAATGGTGCTGTTTTCAGGTAATGCCCCCCAAGGCTGCTAAGGGAAAGGACCCCAAGGGAGGTAAGGCTCCCCCTGGCAAGAAGAAGGAGGGATCCGGAGGAAAGGCCAAGAAGAAGAAGTGGTCCAAGGGAAAGGTCAGGGACAAGCTCAACAACATGGTCCTCTTCGATCAGGCTACTTATGACAAGCTGTACAAGGAGGTGGGTAGTCTTTTTTTCCCCATCTGTTCGTGTTTGATGCATGATGTTGATTTTAAGGTGATCACCTACAAGCTCATCACTCCCTCGGTTGTCTCTGAGCGTCTGAAGGTTCGTGCTTCCCTCGCCAAGGCCGGTCTCCGCGAGATGCAGGCCAAGGGACTGATCAAGATCGTCGTCCAGCACGGCGGACAGATCGTCTACACCAGGGCGACCAAGGCCGATGACGCCGTCATTGTTGAGTAAATATTCATTTTCAAAAGTGTTTTGTCAATGAATGTTTATGTTTTGGTTGTTATAAACTGTCAATGAAATCTTGTTGTTTCTTTTCATTTTTGTTATCCGTTTGGATCGGACTAGGTATACTTTATGGGCAGTTCTAGTCACGGTTTTTTATTGTTCTTTTTTACAGGATGTTTGTTTTTCGAGTACTGAACACTGTTCCATACAGCAATCAATCAGGAGCCAAGGATTTGATCGCCAGTTTGCATAGCTATTTCACCTGTAATGTATTGATTGGGTTGGCCTGCCTTGTATCGTGGAAGCAATTTGGAGGAAAGCCGATTGAGTGCATGTTACCGCCAGAGTTCACCAATGCATGGGGACAGGTGGGACACATCTAGTAATTAAAGTGATCATCTTCTTACGTTTCAGTACGCCGAAAATTATTGCTGGGCCCAGGATACGTACTTTGTTCCTTTTTCTGAATCGATTCCTCCTGTAAATGACTCACAAAAGGCGTCAGAAAGGGTGTGTAGTAGATTTGCTTCTCGTGGGAGTCAATTGTTCCCTAGATTTCGTACTATCAATGGATGCCCTTCTTTCTTCTATTCGAGGCTGCATGCTTCCAGCTTCCTTGTTTCATTTGGAAGTATTTTGCCAGCCAATCAGGTATGTTGGATAACTATGTTATCATAATTATCACTTACGAGTTTATAGGAATGCGAGTAGGCGAGCTGCTACGAATAGCAAGTGATGATGCGAATGCAGTTCCTGAGGTGAAGAAGTCGAATATACGCGCACTCTGTATTCACCTCCAAGGATCTCTACGCTTCCAAAAGAGACTCAAACTGGTATGTCAGCTTGTGGTTTTAGATATAGTCGCTTCCCCCGTTAGTTCATTACCGCCAACAGTCGAGCTGGAGCTTTTTGGACGTGTGCGCGTGGCGAATGACTCATTTGAATATACTGCATATTCTCGCTTCCGAAATGGGGGGAGGCGACTATGTAATATATGATGTGATCGAAAAAGTGTATTAATTTCAGAAGCGTCTGGTGCCTCACAAAGTGTTGCGTTTTCTCAACATCAAGTACTCTACATATTATGTGACGTTCATTTACTTTATGGCTAAGTTCGCCTTCCTCATAAACGTCGGTATGCAGGCCAAACTCCTCAATCAGTGAGTGTTTCTTATATTTCTAAAATAACTATGTTGGAGGTACTTACTGCCCAAGTCGGCGGACCGATTCGGCTTCGACATTTGGAAATCGTTGTGGTTTGGTAACCAAACTTGGAAGGACAACGGCATCTTTCCGAGAGTGAGCTTGTGTGACTTTGAGGTGAGTTGCATCGTTACAGCATATCATTTTAATATTCACTCGGTTATCATTTCATGTATTCATCACTCTCTGTGTCTATTACGTATCTAGGTCCGCGAGATGGGTAACATACAGACACACACGGTACAGTGCGTGCTGCTCATCAATATCTTCACCGAAAAGATCTTCCTTGTGTTATGGGCTTGGTGAGTTGTTAGTAATCATGTATGTCAATAGTGACAATCGTCGAAAGTTTGCAGGTACGTAGTTTTGTCCGCATTCACCACGTGCAACTTGTTCAGTTGGGCATTCCTCATTTTCTCGGACACAAGCAAGGAACATTTTGTGCTCAATCACTTAGAGATGAGCGAAGCCAAGTTTGACAAGAGAGACGCTGGTGAGTGGTGATTATAGTTTTTTTTATATGGTCGCAACTCATATCACTCTCACATCCTCACTTTCACTCGTATTTATATTTCTAAAGGTGCCGGAGCTGATGCTGTGATAAGCGTCAAAGGTATCCCTTACCGCTACTCACGTTGCTTACTGTATTTGGTTGTAGTTCGTATCTAAACGTTGATCTGGTGTGCAAATGTTGATCATGTTGTCTCTCCTCGCACCACCCATTTCTCTTTTTTTCCAGATGCACGAGAGAACGTCGGTCGCTTCATTGACAAGTACCTCGGCCTGGACGGCATTTTTCTGCTGCAGCTCATCGGACAGCACGCGGACGTGGTATTGACTACGGAGCTAGTCGCTGCTCTCTGGCAATCACATCACGATATCGAGGGTCAGAGAAAGTGAGCTTGAAAATCGCGCCGCTTGATGATCGGAACACACCTTTATTTCAGGGCGCTGAAGCAGATGAATGCGATTCTACCAATGTTGCGACACGACTCGATCCAGGTAACAGCACCGAAGACACCACCGCCGCCCGGATGCACTACTATCGACTGCCGAAAGCCCAGCGTATCTCCACGCAGAGAGAGCAGGGTGGGTAACTTCAATGTAATTCAAATATTGCGAACTAAAAACTATAAATTCAAAAAGAAGCGTTTGTTCAGGCAGTGCCTGCACCGATGGAGCGTGTCGGCTCCATTCATCGCACACTGTCGTTCGAAGCACTGGAGCTGAGTCCAATGCTGGTGAAGCGCTACGCGGACAGCAGCAGCGATGAAGACGAATCGAGCTCTCCGAAGAAGAGTATTAAGAGCGATAAACTGGAAAAGGAGAAGAATGAGAAGACGGTCGCTTCTAGAAGGGCAAGCCGATGGTAGATTCATACATCACAGGTGTCGAGAATGGTATCATGTAACTATGCGTTTTTCAGTGTTGAATGTGTATTGCGTTTTCACTGATCAAGCCTAGCGAAAGAGCGAGAGATGCTAGAGAGCATGGGAAATTGAGAGACGCAGATCCGTATGTGAGGGAAATAGCGCGCGATAGTGAGAGAGTGCGCGGGAAAGTTAGACGGTGAGAGTGTGGGCGCTGGCGGCTGTGAGAAAAGAGCGATAATGGGCCAAAACGCATCCTTGAAAATGCTTGAAGATGAAAATCCCGTTCATAAGTAACAATTTCCTTTTACATAATCGACCCTCCTGAGTAAAAGGAAATTGTTACTTTCAAACGGGAAATTCATTTTCATGGAGTTTGAGGGGTGCCCAAAATCCCATTATCGCTCAAATATCACGGGTCAGAAAAATCGATTTTTCTGGTCGCGAATGGGTGCGTTTTTCGGCTACCAGCAGTCGGGTGCGTTTTTGAGCAAATTTCGCCATTATCAGAGTCCTGTTATGTATGGGTAGATTGAACAAGACGTTTTATTCATTTCACTTGTATGTATTGTTATTATGTCTGGTACGTATAATGTTTAATGTACAAAGCAATGTCATGCCATCGCAACCAAATACCAAGTGCACATTCATAATAGCTTTATCCTGATGGATCTGATCAACAATAACCGAATAAATTTGTGAATTCAAACGTCCCAACTTCTCAATCCACACAAAACAGACAACATAACAACGGGAGGCGAACAGTCAACAATTTTCCGCGAAGGATTCAGGGCTTGGGCCGGAACCTGTCGAGAGCCTTTTTAGGTTTGTCGTCTTTGGGCTTCTCTCCAAACTCCTTCTTCATCAACTCGTTTTTCTCTAGGGCGCGATTCAGACGAATCTCACCGCGCACAATGTTCTTTCGAGCCTCCTGCAATCACAACATGACAAACTGATGTAAATATGGTTCAGGAGCACAAGTGTTTTATTGACAATCACATACCTTGTGCCCCGCCTTGCTCCTTCCCTTCATGCGGTGGCGCGGCTTGTAGTCGACGGTCGGTGCTTTCACCTGAACCACGCTCTCTTTATCTCATTTCTTCATCTCATTTCTTTCTCTCTCTCTCTCTTTCTCTCTCTCTTTCTCTCTCTCTTTCTCTCTCTCTCTCTCTCTTGCTCTTTCTTTATCTCTCACTAACGTCTCAGTCTCACTCACCCATAGCTTGCTCTTGGCCTCCTCGATGTTCTTCTCGAGCAGCTCCGTGTTCACCCTCGCAATCTCGTTCGGATCAAGGCATATGAGGTCAGGCTGTAGCTTGTCCAGCAGTTGACGCACCTGTGACACAAATGTTACAAACTTACAATATCTGAACCAGAAGTAGGTGTTTCCGGCTCTGTGAATAATTGATGTTTGAGTTATGATCACATAATGCGATACCGGATAAATGTTGAATTGAATTGATCTGAACCAGTGTCCATATCAAAACAACAGTTTCAATTAAAATTTGACAACGACCGATGTCCTGAAAACATACCTCCCTCTCCCTCTTCTGAGACTTGGTCTCGTAGGGATTGGCGCGCAGTGCATCAACGTTTGCCTCTCCCGCGCCTGAAATCATAACAACCATAAACTATTGAATTTGTAACAAAAACACTGACCCGGAACGAGAATAGAGGTGAATCCCATCGAGTGACCGACGCCGAGCACATCTTCGTAAGGAACGAAGCGCAGATCAGAGACGGGCCCGCCACAGCGGTGCGCCAGGTAAGGCTCGTGGCACACACCGAGGTGCATGTCGCGGAACACCTGCAAGGGGTAGATAGATAACTGAGAAAACAAAGATTATAATTGATATTGATAACGTAGAAGAAAGATGGAAAAGGGAGAGAAAAATAGATGTATATAAATAAAGATGAATCATCCAAAACTCTGTTATCACTCACCTGGACCGTGTTGCCGATCGCACACGCAACAGCCTTCTTCTGCGAAATGGCGATGTGCGACGCGCCCGACGGCATCTTGTACGCGTGCAGCTGACGGTACATGCGCACGTCCCACACCCTGCCAACATACCATCATTATACGTGGTTCGATACAAGAGATGAACGAAATCGATATATACGACACAAACATAGCGTGAAGAGTACACCAACCTGCACTTTCCGTCGAGTCCGTTGGTGACCATGTAGTCGCCGGTGTCGTCGACAGCGATTCCGGTGACAGGCGAGCGGTGAGCGAGCATCTTCACGAGCGGCTCGCGCGAGTTCGGAGACCACAGTGAAACAGTACCTCAAACAAAAAAGTTCCACGTGAATAATTCGTATCAAAGACAAAAGAAGTTATGAATTAAATGTAACACATCAATACTGTTTTCAATAGTGAAAATAGTACACACCGTCTCCATGGGCGGTGTGGATGATAGCATTGGCGGGGTTTTGGCACATGACATCTAACGAGCCCTGCTTGCACGGGAACGAGCACACCATCTTGCCCACAGACACGTCGAGGAAGTGCAGGAACGACTTGCGCGACTGAACTGCCATATAAACAGGTGAAAACATCGAAATGGCTCCGAACACCAGAGAAAATGAGAAAATATAAGCAATCTGACAACGTATAGATACTTACGCCGCCGACAAGAAGGAAGTGACGCTGAAGGAATTCGAGCCGCTTCACCTCGCTGAAAAAAGGTGATACTTATCTTACCTGATGCGCTTTGAAATCAAAAAGGATACTCACTCGAGGTTTTTGAGGCAATGGAGCTCGACACCAGAGTCGTCGTAAATGTACGTATAGTTGCGCTGCGCAACCGCAAACATGTTCTCTGTGTGCAGCCATCTACAATCAGAACGTCAATATGATGCAATGGCATAAAGAGCTTAAAAGAGATATCACTTATTAGTGTTAGAAACGAACGGATCATGCCATCACTCACTTGATGTCCCTGACTCCCTCGAGAACGTTCGTCTCGGAGTGGAGCTTCTTCGTCTGCCAGTCGAGGGCGGCGACGTGGCCGCGCTTGCCACCAATCAGCAAATGCCTTCCGTTGTCCGTATAGTCAAGGCGATACGGACCGAATTGCTCCAGGTGCAGGTCAAAGTGCTAAACACAGTGTAAACATGAACAACGCAAGAATAGTATGTAACGACAAGGTAAGAAACAATCAATCATCATTCAACCTGAATACCTTGCTGGCGGAGGCGAGGTCGACGTTCTGCGCAATCTCGTGCTGCTTGACGTTGTAGGTGAGCTCGCCGTCGTCTGTCTCCATAAACCCGCTCTCCTCCTGGTTGAGCAGCTCCGCGCGTGCAGTGAAGTCGGCTCGCTCCTGGACAACGCGTTCATGACGAAACGTTACACTCATGAAAATCTCACCTGGAATGTCTTCTTCTTCTTACTCATACGCTTCTGTGCAAGGGAGGATCGCATGCGGCTCGGCTCCAGCTCTACTAACCCGTTCGCATGCTTTTTCACCGACTCCGCGTTGACCGGCATCGTGTCCGGGAACGGATCGTTCTGCTTCTTCTTGCTGCAAATAGAGGATGCTACATGAACATCGTTGCGGACATGCGGGCTCTCGACACATTCTCTCACATTATTCCACTTCATAATTTCGAATAAGGGAAAGACTCACGGGAAGCTTTTTCCCTCCTGCTTACTGAGCATGGTGAGATTGAACTTGTGCTTCCTGTCCATACTCTTATAGCCGCCGACAGGGGCACCGCTGCCCACATCCTCGGCGACGAATTCAAAGAGTTCAGTTTTCGCCGCCATTTTGGCGAGCTGAGCTGAAAAGGACACGATATACGCGTGCATCATGAAACACGCACGGACATGCAGAAACGTATTGATTAACAACTATATGTATAAAGTAAAAAGTAAACATTCATGAAAAGGTAAATAAAATCAAAAACAAACAGCTGCTAAGTTTGCGAAAAATGAACCGAACACGCTAACACCATTCGCGTGTCAAGGAATTGGAGAGCGTACGGATAGTTTTTTTTATTGAAAGCCATTTTGTGTAAATTGTTGTAAATGTTCGTAAATTTAAACATTTGTACATTTACATTTAAACATTTAAACATTTGTGTAAATTCATATTCACAAAATGAATTTAAAACAATAGAAATGCATTAGGAATAAATATGAATGCACATGCACATGTTTTGTTGTTTCAACAAACTTTAAATTTCGTCAGATCCACCTAAAAACACTGGCAGCGGCGAGGATAGAACCGCCGACCGTCATTTCCGATTTCCTAACTCACTAACCATTCCGCCACGCCGCTGTTGTTTGACAGGTCGTTTTCAAGGGTAGTCTATTCGGTGCGTGTCCAAATCCTCTTCAAAGTGCTATTATCTGTTAAAAAGTACTTACGTAAAGATATTAAGTTTGTCTTGACCCAATTCAACAAAAGCGCATGCATAAAACGTTTACAAATACTAACACAAACCTGCGCATAACGGACAGTGGACATTAACAGATGAAATATAACAATACAAATGAATAACGTCATACGTCCATATTAGAGAGAGAGAGAGAGAGAGAGAGAGAGAGAGAGAGAGAAGACGGAGAGAGAGAGGAGAGAGAGGAGACAGAGAGGGAGAGAGAGGCGCAGGTTTGTGTTAGTATTTGTAAACGTTTTATGCATGCGCTTTTGTTGAATTGGGTCAAGACAAACTTAATATCTTTACGTAAGTACTTTTTAACAGATAATATATGTGCTTTTGTTGAATTTCATAGAAATTTCTTCTCTTTCTGATTCCCAAGCTCTGTCGTTAATTAGTACGCATAGAACTATTATGTGACACATTTTATGATGTGACACACAATGTTGCGTGTATATGTAACTATATTTTTTTTGGTATTGTATAGAAACAATTCTAATCGACACTTCTCTGAATTTCGGTCGCCGTGGTGTAAGTGCATGTCTGCGCTCTCACCCGACAGCGTGCTCTCTCGCGATTTCTCTGCGCGCCCTGCCCGCCTGCCGGGAGAGAGAGCTAGCCAGAGTGACGGGAACCCAAAACAACGCAAACCCGGCGCGAATTAGACGCTGGCGGCGGCGAGGCGAACTACACTCAAAGTGCTAGTTGGAGAACACGCGCAGAAAACGCGAGAGAGTACGCTTTCGGCAGAGAGTCAGCGTTACCGGACACGACATCTCTTATTGCCTGCGCCCGCCCGGCAGACGATAACGAAAGCGAGCATCCAGCAGCGTGACGGGAACCACGGACCCACACACACGCTGGCCTGTCGCATACTGCGCGCGCGCGATCGCTCATAACTTCTTTCGGAGAAAAGATACAAAGATGCCATCAATTAGTGATCTGGCCTACGGAACCGTGCGAATCTAACTAACATGAATTGGATAAGTTCACATTCCTGCTCACATGATTTTTGGATATAGCTTCTTGAGAATTCTGGCGCGAGCCCTATCCTAAGCCAAAAGAGAGGGCGCTGCGCGCCCTCTCTAATTTTGGAAAAGTTAGGGTCATATTCGGAGTCAGCTGTGTATATGTGTATAGGTGCGTGCTTGATTGCATCAAAATCCGCCACCACAAGTGCGTGGGCTGCCCGTGTAAGTAGTGGCATCGTGGCATGGCTGAATGAAGAAATGGTGGTCTACCATTTCAGCGACCGTGGATCAGTTCCCGGCAAAACGTTTGATTGTAAAATATTCTCTTACTCATCAGATCTGGCAAGAAAGCCATGCACGGTTTTCTAGCCAGGCCAGCAGGCGGATGTATGACGAGGCAATGATGTCTTATCAATTACAATTCTGCAAAACATATCTTTCAATCCTGTGCATCCAAAATTTCTAGATTCGAGCCAACAAGTGACTAGGAAACAGAAAATATATAATTCATCTTCGTTTACACCAAGTTCTGATTTACATTGTACAAAGAAAACCTTGAGGTTTTTTTCATTGTTAGTCAAACATTTACTGTATCGGTCTTACATTAAAGAAGAACTCCGGGGAAAGAGTGAGCTGGCCCCGATGAGGTCAAACTATGTGCATCAATCTTTTGGCGCGAAAATGAGTGAACGAGATCGAGAAGTAATCGATAGAAATTAACAGAAACACGACACTGATCGGTCGTTTGAACCGGTGAAAGTAGGCGGAGCTACAGGATAGGAGGAAGGAAGTGCACATGGTAGAAGCTGCTCCGGAAGGAGCTACGCTACTATGGGAAGGAGTTGCACTTGAACTATTTTAGTAGTGTCGAAACATAGCATACGTATGCATATCTTATCTCTATGATGTATTGTATGTTCACAATATCATATACGATATACAAGAAAGTTCTAATACTACAGCCTTCTAGAAATGCATATTGAGATATAGATATTATGCCAGTAGACATAAGGGTGTAGGCGCGGAAACAGTGCATTGATCAGCCTACATGAGTTGTGCGATGTGTGTTTCGCATATATTACAGTATAATCAGGTGTATGATCTTTATTAGTACCATAAGAGTGCATCAATCCTCGATATGAGCTAAACATCAGATAACTAGTGAATGCAGATCACCGGCTGGTACAGTTTCATGCTACTGTATTCGATCCAATAAGGTCGAAAACCCCCTTCTGTGTCAAACATTGTGCAAAAACGCTATTCTTTTACTAAACTGATCAACGTGCAATTCCTTCCTCATGCAGTGCAACTCCGGCAAAAGCAGCTCCTAGCCCAGCAGCTTCTACCATGTGCACTCCTTTCGAGCTACAGCTACCGGCTGAGGCCGCCCGTTTTTGGATATTGCTAAATATATTGATAAATTCAATATGTCAATTTTTGGTTGCACCCAAAATTTTGACTATCATATTCGTGATCGCGAACCATGATTTCCCCTAATCCCCGGGCACTCTAGTTTTCCCCGGAGATCTTCTTTAAATATGAAAATATGTCATGAAAGTGGATTAAGTATGTCATGAAAGCGCTCTCTGTGTAGCTATACAAAAATCGCGGTGTCAAGGAGATGAGGCGAAGAAATGGGCGGTGCACTTTCATTTTGCGTCGCTTCTCGCAACCACAAACATTTTCGGTAGTCTATACAGATTGCGTTTTTTTATGAACCACATATTCCTCTATGGCTCGCCATCGAATTTTCCCGACTACAATTGCAGGTACACCTTACACTAACTCAGTAACATATTATCAGCTCACTCAAGTTACACTTGTTTTACAGCGGTCATATCTCCGCAAACACCAACAAACAGTCGACGATGTTTCAAGTATCTTTCGGCTTAGCGAATCTTTTCTACGGTCTGTTTGCTCAAGTGAGTGTAGGCGACACCGAATCACACGTAATTCAAATAATTCAAATGAATTTGTTTGTTGATCGTGTACCTGCCTTCGCTGTACGCGATGCTGAAGTGCGCTGAGTTGCATCACAACGTGTGCTATCAGGTAGCAGGCAGGCTGTCGGTCTGCTGGCTCAGCGGGTGTTTCAGGTGATGTTCTGTCTGGGTGTGACGGACCTCGCGGCGCTGTCCGTCAACTCGCTTCTCTCTGGCTACCTGTACATACGGGGCGACGAATACTGCACCAACCCCACCCTCATCTACTGCGCCGGCGCAATGGCTCTCAGTCAGTACAGTAGACAGGTTTCAAAAGAACATACATTCTAAGTTTCGTGTTGAAGTCACGACTATCACGTGAAGGTACTAGAAAGTACAACGCACAGAGTGCCAGTTATTCTGGTGCAATCATTTTGATTTGACAGCTGAAGCTGGGTCTGCTAATAAGACGAGAGAGCGATTGAATTGCGCCGTGGCATTTTTTTCTTATCTCTCACCAACCTTTCCTTTCCAATGTTTTCGTTCGTGAGAAAAGAAACTGAATACGAAACCCACGCAAACTACACCTGTCACTTGTTTCTTGATAACAGACAATGTCTTACCCCTACATTTCTGTTTGTGAAAACTAGACAAGTTTTTTTTATATATGTATAAATTTTATAATATTATTCTGGAAGATAGTTCGCCAGATTACGGTACAAAATCGATCTACCCTCGAGTCGCATTCGATCTACCTTCTAATCGTGAGGAGACCCAAGCGCGCGCTTTCAAACGATAATATCTGATCAAAGAAGCCGGCATGCGAATCAAAGAGGCCGCGCGACACTCGACCATTTGCCCGCGCTGTCTGGCCTCTCTCGCTCGAAACTGAGTTTCGCCAACTGACCCCGGCTGGCAATAACAGAAACTATGCACCAGGCGGCGACTATATAATCGGTCCCTTTTTTCCCTATTGGGTATAAGACGCTTCACCTCTAGCTATGCATAGCCTAATTAAACTTTCTAAGTACTTCATAAAAGTGTCAGTATTCAATATATCGTAAATAGGAAGACAGAAAGATAGGGAACGTTGAGGGCATAATGCAAGAAAAATGTTAAGTTGCTTGTAGCAACGTGGATAGGTTCGTGCACTCTGTGTGTGGCGCTCGCCTCTCTGCGGCTGCGCGAGCTGATCCGACCGGGCAGCATGGACGCCTGTCTGCCGGGAGCGTGGGGTGGGTGGCTGCCCATCGAGTAGACGCTTCACCTCTAGCTCGAGTAGACATCGAGTAGACACATGCCCCCTCCAGGCCTCCTCATCCCACTCGCCGCGATTGTCTACGGAACAGTCTGCGCCCTCTTCACCCGACTACCGCTATTCAACGCTCAGCACTTTGGCTTCTTCTTCACCCCTTTCATATCCACTATACACGACGACCAGGTGAAAGCGCACTTGCTTGTGAACTTCATGTGAGAATGCTACGAGCTTCGTGTTACTGACGATGTGTTGGCTTCAGTTCTTGAACACTGTGCATATGGTGCACAATGTGGGAGTGGTGATAGGCAACGTCCTCCTGTCACTCGCCTTCGTCGTCACTCTGTACAGTAAGTACACGGGACACGGACAGCCCTTCCAGTGGCGACAGAACATGGTGGGAGGGAAGGGAGAGGGAATACAGTGACGATTTGTAAAGCACGCAAAAGACAGCGAATCTACTTAAAATGGTTTTACTTAAAATGGACAAAAAACCCAAATGATTGACTGAATTCTACACGAGTTATGATTTGCAGGCAAGCTGACTGTAGCGAAAGAGTTATGGCAAAACTCGTCAGCGGATCTGAACCCGCGACCCGTGATTGTCAGGCGAAACTTTAACCAGTTGCGCCAAAGAAGCAATGTCTGCTGGTTGTTAATTCTGAGCGACCTCACTGCGTTTATCGAAAAGAAATGACGGTCACTTCTTATCAATTTCTGGTGAAACGTAAGCTCGCGAAAACATGAAAGCTCTTAGTTACCGTATCATCCATTTGAAATTTGCGTGCCAGGACCCACCATGGGGAAGCTAGTGGGTCTTATCAATTTTTTTCCGTCTTTACATTGAGTCAAAACATGTCGCGGTTTTCTTGCTCAAGGCAACGCGGTCGCCGTGCACCTGACCGGGAAACGAGATAGATGTGTTTTCTTTCAGGCGCTGCTCCAGACGTTCCTCATCTGTCTGTTCCACTTCTCGGCCGGTCTTCTCTACGTCTACATTCAGTTCATGCCCACCGATTTCATGGCCATCGTCGGCGGCGTCAGCTGGCAACTCGTACACGGTAAACCACAATTAACACGAACCTCCGATGGTACAACTGCACAATTACACACAACCCGCTTTGACTATAATAAGCGGGCTTTTCCCTATTGTCTATCGCTACTCTCATATTAGTGTCACGAAATGAGTAGGTTGTGTTCTCGGTTCTGCGAGTATGACTTGTTCTGTGATGTGGCGCGATGAATTGGGGGTTCAGTTAGTCTGAACCCCTACGTTGTGACGTCATGTATGCCAGCTGGAAAGTTGTATGCTCATCAATGAATCAGACTCGTTCAATGTAGCTTTCTGCATAACTCGTGCTAGAAAAAAAATCACCTTTTACCAAATAACATAATACATAATATTTGGCGCGTCGTTCACTGAAGCCGAAGCGTGATATTGCAGGCTCGCCGGGAGTGATCTATCTGGCACTGAACAAGCGTCTGCGCAAGAAGGTCGTCGAACTGCTGCTGGGAAGGGTGAGTTCTCGTCGCCACTTCGGCCCTCATCGATGATCATAGGTGTACCACCCGCCGCCGCGTCTCATGGAGATGCGCCGGGTGCCTAGGGAGGGGCGCAAGATCAGCGCAGACCGCAATCTCCAGCCGCCGTCCTCCCCCCAACAGCAGGCAGCTGTCGATGTCCACCACGTCCGGCCCAACACTACCCACTTACTGAAAGCTGTCTTGCCGAGGTTCGATGCGGAATTCACGCCTATAGATTGAACAAATGTCAAATGCGTACAGTTCTTACAAATAAAATGGTTTATTACACACGTGATCTAATCCTGAACCTGCCGCGGTTGTGCTTGTTAATATACGCGTCCACGTGGGTAAACTTTTCTCTAGATTTTTTTTCTTTTTTCGATGGTGTGGACTACGTGGTGTGGAGGGAATGGAGAGACACGCGCGCTCGCCGTTTGCACTCTCTTTTCTCGCCACAGTCTTTTGCGCAAGAGTTTAAATATTTAGCCGTCAATAGGAGGCTACATTCCGCGAACTGTATATACGAATATACTAATTACGAATATAAAAGTGATTTTTTTCAGAACAAAGTATTGAAAAGTGGCGGGGAAATGCGGACTTTCACATTTGAGCTACTTTCATCGTCCTGGAAGAGCAGAAAGACAACGTTTAATTAATTTATGTGAAAATAAGGTAGGCTTAGATCTAGAATCTAATGATGTTAATCGCTATTGTTGGTTGGGAGCGGAAAATTTTCAAAAAAACAGAATTTACATTTTTTTCCATCTTGATCATATTTTTTTCTATTTTCTTTTTCCATCTTGATCATAACTTTTTCAATATTTAAAAAAAAAACTTCACACACGAAAAGTAGACTTCACACAGGAAGTCTACATTTATTTCAACAACAACTGACCAAATTGAGGTCACGGTGGTCACACAAGTATAAAGTATAGCTCACACAAGTATAGCTCCTAGTATAGCTCACACAAGTATAGCTCCTAGGTTCCATCTGCCGAGAGTTCGTTCGATTCTTACGCGGATCGTGTGATATAAAACTAAAGAGCCTTTACATTACTGTTTTTCATACATTATTCGATGCTAACTCATTTTTGAAAATAGGGAAAAAAACCTTGTGCTTTTGTGCACTTTTTTTCAAAAACACAAATCATATTGGCGCCCCATTGACACAATAGTGTTTTGTAGTGAAACGTAGTTACTTTGTCGCGCACCACAGATTAGGATTTTTATTATTATAATTTTAAAAAAAAATCCGACGAAGTTCGGTGTGTGTTTGTTTTCGCATTTCTTGTTTGTATATGACGTTGCATACGAGTGTATCAGATGGAGGGCTATCTTTGTCCGGTGGAGAGCGGAAAGCTGATCGCCGAGCAGTGCAACACGATCGCCTTCAACCAACACGGCGTCAACAAGGTCGCGCAGATGGTGAGAGTTCATGCGATTGATATTTTTTTATAAATAGGTGTAGATTCTGGACGCAGTTGTGGACGGGTCGATCAGGAACGTGGACTTCGCCGCACACGTGCTCCACCCCAAGGACGGCGGACGCGACGCGCTCGACTGGTGCGTCGACGGATTAGTTTTTTGTATTCGTGTGTTTGCAGGGTGTTTTTCACCGACACGATCAACTTTTCGTTCTGGCCGGACGAGGGAAGCAAGTACGACGTGAGCTACAAGGGCGTTCAGTACACCGGATGGTTTGCTGGTTCGTTTTTTTCTCCAAATCTTGATAGTTTGAACTATATACTTTTTCAAAATTATTCATCTGGTTACGTTGAATGAATTGCGTAATCAACCTCAAGAATTTTTTTTCAAAGCTGACGTCAAACCTCGTTTAATGTGTGCAACATGCGACTAAAACCGCGCTGCCGTGACTGGTGTCCATGTGCCTAGCCATACTATATGTTTTTTTCAAGTATGTCTTTGAACACGTTGCAGCGTGCGCGGCGGTGAACAAGGCGCTGGACGCGGGGGTGAGGGTTGTGGACCCGCAGTGGATGGCCGCCTGCACCGAACAGCAGGTCGACGAGCTGTTCAAGGCAGACTCGGGTGAGGCGGTGCGATATGATAGATAACTGTTTTACGGTTCCTGGGTTGTCTAGGTCCCGGTTACTTGGTGATCAATCCGTTGTTCAGGCGCGTCGATTCCCCTTCTCGCCGAGCGCGTCAAGGCCCTCAACAACTCGGGCCGCGTCCTCATCGAGGTACACAATTAACACTTCGTTCTAATATTACATTCCAAACATGTCATTCATCTTCGTATTATTATATGATTGCCGAATGCCGAGTTCCATGGTTATACGTGTTGCAGAAGTGGAACGGCTCGTACATGAACTGCGTGTTGGCGTGCGAGCGCAGCGCGCAGCGGCTGCTCTCCATCATTGTCGACTCGTTCGAATCGTTCCGCGACGTCGCCCAATACAAGGGACATAACGGTCAGACTCTAGACTCTACTCGTTTTGTTGTGGTGGTGGTTGTAGTAGTCGTTGTTGTCTATCTTTGTGTTCAGTGTCGATCCTGAAGCGCGCGCAGATCCTTGTGGCGGACACGTACGGTGCACTCGAGGGACACGGCCAAAGCGGCAAGTTCCACGATGTAGGGTGGGTATTTTTTATTTCATTTTCTCGACTTGTCAGTGGTAAGATGATGGATGATGTGTTATGTAATTGTTTTTTTTTGTTTATACTCATGTTGCACATAAGACAACCAGTGTTCAGTTTTGCTGTTTTTTCACACTTGGATAAATGTTGATTATTTGCAATAAGTAATAGTGAGAATTGCGTATGATTATTGATTTTGTTCAGCTCGCTGACGATGTTCGCCGACTACCGCGTACCGCAGGCGCTCGCCTACCTGGGAGTACTCGAGTACAGGTAGCATTCTTTCTTGTGCATATCTACTTTGCACATGGGCTTCAGCGCGGAGCTGTTGTCTGTGCTGGGCCCCGGCAGGCGCATCCCCAATGGCAGCGAGACGGAGGTGGAGCTGCGCGGATGCTCGATCCACGCCTGCGAGGTGGGTTCGTGGGCTGCACGCTTTAACTTGCGTGGTACTTCGTTTCACGTGTTTGAGTCTTTTGTAGTCAGGTCGTTAATTTTATGTTGTTCAGTTGATTGTGGAGGCGATTCACCGTTTGCGCGCCGAGCAGAATATTCCCGACGAGCTGAGACAGATCCACGCCGCCGACGTGAGTCTCTCTCTCTCTCTCTCTCTCTCTCTCTCTCTCTCTCTCTCTCTCTCTCTTTCTCTCTTTCTCCTCTCTCTCTCCCCCGTCTGTTTCCCCCTCTCTCTGTATTCTTACCCCCCCCCCCTTCATATAGTCCTTGCTCCCCCCTTGTCGTTTCTCGTTGTTTATATTTCATATCTGCTTTCAGGTGGACATGTTTGTGTGGGTGTACCGTCGCCAGCACGCTGCTGAAATCGAGGAGAAGATTCCTTTCCACCGCACTCGCTGCATCTATTATTAGGTGGTAGCTAGCAGTAAAACGGTTTCTGTAGACTTTAGTCCATTCTTTTTGCTCAATCGCTAGTCCCAGGTCCCAGGGTAACCCCATTCACTTGTCTTGCCTTGTTATTGCCATGCTGTGATAGGTTATGTTGTGTTATGCAGAGTTTTACTGTAGAGTGCAATACAATAAAGTTTTTTAAGCGATTGTTGTGCACGTTTCTGTTCGTATGCACTGGTCTGCAACCATCTTTATTATCTGAAGATTATTCATGCGATTTTGTTTTCATGTGTGTATTGTAGAAGATGTTCAAGAAGTTTGACGAGAAGGAGGACGTGACCGGCTTCACTCAGCTCAAGTCATCGGTGCAGGTGGGCAGGGAGAAAGGGAGAGAGATAGAGAGAAAGAGACATGAGAAATGACCTGACAAGCAAGTGGCACCGGGGCACCCCCCACAACTCGCAATGTTTCGATGGCATGTTGTAGGCATCCCCCAAACAAAGAGCTAGCCAAAATTAAAAATCTCGGAGAGCACCGGAAGTGTCCTAATTAGGCGCCGAAAGTTTTCAACGTGCGTATGACACCCCGAAATTTTGACCGGTTGGCACAGCCTCGGCGGCCTAGTGGATAGCGAGTGGAATTTCAAGACGAGTACTAGATGGTTCGATCCCTTTACATGCAAAACTTTTTGCCAAATTCGTAACACATTTTCATAACACAAAATTATTGTAAAATAGAGTATATTTATGTAAAGAATCGGCATAAACAATTAGCACTGAATGCTAATTAGGACACTTCCGGTGCTCTCCGAGATTTTTAATTTTGGCTAGCTCTTTGTTTGGGGGATGCCTACAACATGCCATCGAAACATTGCGAGTTGTGGGGGGTGCCCCGGTGCCACTTGCTTGTGAGAAATTTATAGTGATCAGTTTGGATTGTGTAATTGTGTTGTGGCTTTATTCACATTTGACAGGAGAGAGTAGAGTAGAAATGAATTGTAGGATTGTTGGTGATGATGCATTTGCTTGCAGAAAGGCATCCGCAACAAGCTGGTGGAGCAGTATCCCATGCTGGAGGAGCACCTCGAGAACATCCTGCCCAAGAAGGTACGACTGCCGAGTCTTTGCCTGTAATCCTGTAAAGGTCCCTTCATCTGCTAACAAGTTACTGACTTTATGACAGACATTTGCAATTGATTTGACATTGTGACGTATTTTTATTCGTATTAGTTATAAATCGGGTTCAAATGGCTTTTTTGTACTTTTAGGACAATAGTTGATGATGAGCATCATTTGCTAGAATTTCTCGCAAATCCTTCATCTCATTTTATTGAAGACTAATTTACTATAAAACCATATTGCAGTTCATCGAAATGGCCTAAATAACATGCAAATAAGGTCACATATCAGAGTATGGCCTTATTTGCGGATACACTTTTTCCATGGTGCAAAAGTGGCTTATTCGAAAAAAGGGACTCACTTACATCGAGGGATTCGTCGTGGAGATCAATTCACGGCAAATCCAACTGTATGTGACGTCATTGTAAATACGGCCCGCGCCGCATTTGCAACGATAGGGGCGGGGCAACTATCGCAAATGCGGCCCGCGCCGCATTTGCAATCCAGTAAGATAGCGCATTAGCAAAACATTTTGACTATAAGCGGAATCGAACCCGGGACTCGAGATTGCGAAGCGAGATCGCTACCACTATACCACCGAACCCCTGCGGTGCTTGCACGGTTAATGGAATGTGCATGCGATCTGCGTGTACTTTGCACTTCATGTAGAGATGTAAATTAGAGAGGGCACGCAGCGCCCTCTCTTTTGGCTTAGGATAGGGCTCGCGCCAGAATTTTCAAGAAGCGATATGAAAAGGACATGTTAGCAACAAAGTGAAGTCATCCAATTCATGTTAGTTAGTTTACAAATACTAACACAATCCTGCGCATACCGGACTGTGGAAGTAAAAGATGGAATATGAGAATACAAATAAAGAATATTTATTTTGGAGAGAGAGAGAACGAGAGAGAGAGAGAGAGAGAGAGAGAGAGAGAGATGGAAGAGAGAGAGAGAGAGAGAGAGAGAGAGAGAGAGAGAGAGATGCAGGTTTGTGTTAGTATTTGTAAACGTTTTATGCATGCGCTTTTGTTGAACAGGGTCAAGACAAACTGACTATCTTTACGCAAATACTTTTGAAAGATAATTACAGTTAAATTACATTATTAAATTACATGTAAATTACCTTAAACTTGGGTACTTAAACCACCACCAGATACGAACAGAAAACACTCTGCGACAACAGGCGCCGAGTTTACAATTCATGTCAGAAGCATCTCACTCGCTTCGCATTCGCATTGCAATCTTCTCTCTCTTCCGTCAGGGGTGCGGTGGTATAGTGGTAGCGATCTCGCTTCGCAATCTCAAGTCCCGGGTTCGATCCCGCATAGAGTCAAATGGTTGCCAATGCGATCGATATCTTACTGGATTGCAAATGCGGCGCGGGCCGCATTCGCGATAGTTGCCCCGCCCCCTACCGTTGAAAATGCGGCGCGGGCCGTATTTACAATGACGTCATATACAGTTGAATGTGCCGTGAATTCAACTTCACGACGAACCAATCCTCTCTTTTTTGCAAGTGATCCTGGATTGTTGTGGAACTTGTGAATTCGACTCAATTTTGAATCAAGTCTCTATTTTCAGGGAAAATATGACCGCCTTTTGAATTTCAGCACAATCTGCATTTGACAAATTTCCGCGGCAGATCTCTTTTGCAAAATAGAAGCACAAAACAGACGCATATCAATTTGTCGGCCGGAAAATACAAAAAAGCCATTTGAACCCGATTTATATTGTTTGTGGTATTGACGAGAAGATCACTTTCTGATAGTGATTGTGTTTGCAGGAGAACTTCAAGATGGTGAAGTGCAAGGAGCACATCGAGCTGATCGCCGACCAGAACGGGATGGTGCAGTTTGTGAAGCCGCGCGACGGGCCGTACGTGCCCACGTTGCGCCTCCTACACAAGTACCCATTCATCCTCACGCCCCAGCAGGTACGGAAAGCATGTGCGTGGTCGAGTGAATAAGAGGCGCAAACTTGCAGTGCACAACTGTACTGTGTATATTGTGTGATTTTCCTCTTTCTCAGTCTCCAGTCTTCTATAGTGAAAATTTTTTATTTATCAAATCAGGATTATTTTAGACGTAGTATGTTTCAAACGTATTTACAATATTGCGTTTACTGCTTTTCATCTCGAAAACGTATTGGTATTTTTTTCATCTGATGTTGCTTTGGGAGGGGTCTCGCACTAAGAATTGTTTCTGCAGTCAAGTGTACAGAACCCCATATGTCTTCTTAACTATAACTGTGTTTGTTGATGGTGTGTTGTTGTGAGGTGGACAAGGGCGCGATTCGGTTCGTGATGAACGGCTCGTCGATCATGTGTCCGGGTCTGACGTCGCCGGGCGCCAAGCTCACCCCCGACGTGCCCGTCGACACGGTGGTCGCTGTCATGGCTGAGGTGGGTAAGGGGCGGGGGGGGGGGCGAGAAAGACCCAGTTTATGAAGTGGTTCATAGATAACGATATCATGCAATTTAGCTGTAGTTTAGGCTATGCGAATCGGAAATGTGATTGTGAAGTGACATTTTTTTCGCAGTCTAACAGTTGAGTTTACTGGTTTACTGTAGTGTAGAGCAATGAGGCGTTATTTGTAAACATTTCTATAAGAAGGTATTGTATAACCAAAGTATGTTGTTGGTTATTGAAAACGCATCATGTAGTGGATGATTGTATTGCAGGGCAAGGAGCACGCTCTGGCGATTGGAGTGATGAAGATGTCGTCTGGTGACATCCAGGGTATTAACAAGGTGAGTGCAGGAGAAAGATATGACGATCAGTCTTCAAGGCCCTTCTCACAACTTTCCAATAGTGTTTGACAAGAGTTACGGTTTTTGGCAAGACATAAAGAGAGAGAGAGAGAGAGAAATGGAGATTGCGAGGGAAGCAGGGAAAAAGTGTTGACCATGGTTTTGCAGGGCATCGGCATCGAGAACGTGCACTACTTGAACGACGGTCTGTGGCACACGACCCTCGTTCCCCTCAAGCAGTGAGACACGTGAGTTGCTCCCTGTCTCGCCTGTTTCCCTCTCCTCTGCCTTCCAGTCGTTGGCTGTCCTGTTGTGAGTGAGCGACACTCTGCTCTGCCACTAGGATTCTGTTCTTTCTTGTCAATCCCCTTCGCACCACTGTCTCTCACGGGTGTCGTGCTCCCTTTTCCCATCTTTTGTTGACATGTTCTTTGTATGTTTCCGGTGTTTGTGGCGCTAGCCTGATGGATTGTTGAATTTCTATAGAGATAAATATAATGTTTTTAAAATTTATCCATATCAATTGCGTTGGAGCAACCCCAGACTCAATGGTAGATGGAGTGTGATTATTATAAAAAAATGAACTCGCTTGTGATAGAGAAAGTTGGTAAAATGTTGTGGTTTCACGCGTGAGGCGTGCTAGGCTATATGACGATGAGGAAGAGACGGAGAGATGCGATGTCGCACGCACACAAACAGGAGACAATGCTATGTAATGCTCTCGGAACACTGATATTATGGCTGATGAGGGAATACGACGATATGCAAGAGAGGCTCCGGCAGCCAGCGCGCGCCACGCATCTATGGGACAGGACAGCAGGTACAGAAAAGCTATGGCGCGACGCGCGCCCTGCCGTCGGAGAGTTGATCAGGGGGAGGAAGAGGGTTAGACGATGTGGACGCCCATGTTGATGGCGTAGATCTTGCCCCACTTGAGCTGGGAGGGGATGGCGCGCGTGTGCCGGCGGTGCACCTGCCTCGTCGACACCGGGGCCGCGTCCCACTGAGACGCGATCGTGAACATGGTCACCTTGCCGCATCCTGCCTGCTTCACGTACGCCAGGAACAGAGCGTGCGCGATCTCCAGCGTCTCCGCGTACAAGGCCATAATCTGCAACGATGATTGCTATTTTCAAAAGCAAACTTTTTGTGTTTGAAAACTTTACGAAACGTATACAATCGTTGTGACCACTTACCCTGTCTCCCTTGGCGGCGATGAGTCCGTCGACTGAGGCGGCTCCCTTGGCGATGAGGAGCGTGGCTCCCGAGGCGAGCAGCTTGATGTACTCGTCCCTGTCCGCTCCGCACACCGAGTGATCGAACTCGACCGTCGCCTCGAAATCCGCATCCGTGTACGCCACGATGTTCACGTCTGAAAATTGGCTGTTTTTGATCTCCATTCTCTAGGATCATTGTTTTTGTTGGCAGTTTGGTGCGAGAGTCGTTGTGCTGATCAGCGCGTCTTTTTCGAATCAGTTTCCCTTATCGCCATGGCTGCATGCCCTGTGCTGCATGTGTGCAGTCCGGGTGATGCGTTGGCGAGCGGTCAGTGACCGACAACGCAAGTGCGCGAGACCCATCCACAAAGAGATACATCAACTGCAATCAGCTTTGACCGCGCGATGGCTGCGGTCACCTTGAAAATCGAATAAATTGGCGCTCCCGTGCCCTTCAACTCTACTGATATTGAACGAAAAGGCGATAAAAATGTGGGGTGGTAGACGATAGAGCCCCCGAGCGGTCGTCGCGCATTTTTTTCTGCCGTACTGTTGCGGCGGTGATGAGAGAAGGGGGAGTGGTGGCAGACGGACACCTTTCCTTTGCAGTTTTCTGTAGTGTTGTATGTGTGTGGGCGGGCAGGCGTACTTTCTGCGAAAGGTCGCAGTCGCGTTGTAAATGACACAAAAATTTGTCTTCGTAACATTCAGACAGTGATAAAAAGTAGAACAATGACTTTTAAAACTTTTAATGTACAGTGCAATCAGTTCAAACGATGAAGTAAGAGTTTTTGAAAAAAAAGTTTTAAAACTCTTTCGCCACGGTCCAAACACTGCCATTCTTCTTTTCGAGGAGAAAAGCCTTCGAAACACAGTTGGTCGTGTTTCGAATGCGCTTTGCCTTTGACTAATGTCGAAGTACGTACCGGTGGAGGGGAGGAGAGTCTTCTCGATGTCGGCCGTGTTGTACTCTGCGAGATGGAAGGTGTTGCGGTCGGTGACGATGAAGCCGGCCTCGTCCCTCCACACCGACGACTGCTCGAACGAGTCCATCGTCACGTTCTTCTTCAGCTCGAAGTTGTGCCGCCCCATCACCTGAACGAAGTGGTTCCGCCAGTTCTCGTGGTTTTTTATTTCCATAATCTTATTTCGCTACTTAGCGATCTTTCACGCATTGTGACCAGTTCGATCAGACCCCTGCTGATTCGATCAGGAACGTCTTGAACCCCCATTCGCCTCTCTCGAAATCGAATCAAGAGTTTTTGACCTCCCACGCGTTTTCGGTGAGTGACTGTGTGACGACCCGGATTCGGCTGCGCGACAATTTCTTATGCAATTCCCATCTCTTTCTTGACCGTAGCGAGAGTGAGTGTAAATTGAAAGGGTTGGCCTCGCAAGGACGCACTCGAGTGGTTCTTTGGTCACATGTGGTCTCTGGATGGTGGTTTCCGGTATTTCCAAGATAGCAACAAGACAACAACAACATTACTGCACAGCGGGATGCCACCTGATAACTGGTTGTCGATTGTGTGTGATTGCCAGCAATTTATTACAGGATCGGGAAGAGGTGAATCGATAAAGTACCGTAATTTCAGTGTTGGAAAATTTGGATGGTTTTCATGGTGACTGGTCTCGAAAAAGTGGACTCACGTTTTCGACGAGTCTGTCAGCGAGGTGGGACTCGGCGGAGCGGGCCTTGGACGGCCAGTGCGACTGCACGTACAGCGGCAGCATGCGACGGTCCTCCTTCTCGCTCTGAAATACACTCGTCAAATCTCGCTACGTCGCACACATGTGTTCGAAGTATGTTGCAACACGACCGTTCACGAACTCGTTCGCGCTGCGCAATTATCGAGGTGAGGGTGTTGTATCGCGCACGATGCCTCCTGATATTGTGTGCGGATCCCCCAGATACCGGTCGGGTGCCAGCAAATGAGGCGTCGCATACTGACCACGCAAACACACACTCACTCGCAGGACCGGTTAGAGCGGATCTCCCGCCATGTGATCAAGCAACAACGCAGTAGTAGTGCACACAGCTGTGATATGGTATCCCGTTTCGCGTGATGTGATTATCGATGAGAAACTGTTTCGGGACACCCTGACCCCTCAGACACTGTCTGCGACGCGTCGAGAAAGGCGTGTTTGTAATAATCAATGCGCATCGCAAGTTTTTCGCACAGACGACAACGATTCGGCGATCACATCATGAATCAGTGAGTCATGTGTGGTGTGCTACGCTCATGATGACGCGCGCGGAACGACACTCGGATTGGGATGAAAGAAACGGATCACTGGTCTTTGACAAGAACTTCTGGTTCGAATCGTGACGGGCATCTCTCTTCACCTTCTCTTTTCACTAGCTGTGCGAAATCGAAACAAGCATTACCGGCAACGAGTGTTGTTGGACGTATTGTGTCTCACCTCGATGGTGACGAGCTTGAGCTTGAGCGGGCCCTCGTCCTTCTCGGCGACGCGCACGTGTCTGTCGACGATCTTGTCGGCCATGTTGCCGATCACGCAGTACGCCTGCGACGGAGTGTACTTGATGAACGCGCACCGCGCCACGTTTCCTGCAACGCGCGAGGTTGAACGATTGATCGGTGTGTACGCCGACAAGGCACGTTGCACGCATGTCGATAGAGCTGCATGGATGCTTCGCCCACTGCACTCACCGGCGTCGTCGTCGATCTCCGCCACAGCTCCGAGCGAGTCAGCGGTAAGGGGCGCCTGCTTGCAGAGAACGTCCATCTGCAATCGAAAAGATGTATGGATAATGGATAGGGATATGCGCACGCGCCATATACACGGATTGGATACGGCGTATTCCATCAGCATATCACAGTCACACCGATCAGTGACAGCACAGACGCGACAAAGATGCGGGGAAAAAAGAAAAGTGCAAGCTGGGGGTGTCGCAATAACGACAATGAGCGTGGGGTAGGTAGCCGCCACCTGAGCGGACCGAGCGGGGGCGGGTTATGGTAGCGGCGGGGGCGGAGACGCCACTGCCAACACACTGTACGCATGCCATGCTATCACCGGGCAAAAGGGAGTGAGAGAGAGAGAAGGGGAGTAAGTCGTTGTGTACTACTGCATGTGATTGATCGGAAGGAGTGGAATGGGGGGGGGGGAGCGGCTCGATTGGGACTGCCCGGTCGCATCGTAAACGCCAAGGTGAGGTGCGGTGCATAATAAGGGATGCCTCAAGGATGCGACACGCGGTGGTCAGTGGAGGTAGATATACACGAGGCGGCGCGCGACCCGAATCCATCGGATCAGAAATATCCGGAGACGCGCGATTGCCGGATAATCCCTCAAAAACGTCAGTCACAACAACACGGAATAAATAACATGGTATAACTGGTTTCGGATAGACGTCACGCACTGATTGCCGGATGATGGTGGATTGGGGGGGAGAGACCGGAAGAGATAACATGGGGCAGGACTGACATGTACACATGCAATGCTGAGCTCCAGAACTCGGTTGAGAAGTTAGTGCCGAGATCAAGGAGAGTGTAAAGTTCCTTTCAAGGTGCGAATAGGGTGCGCGCGCGATAGAGGGTGTGCGAGGTCGGAGTGAGTCCAAGTGAGGGCGCGACCCAAATCGGGGCGAAACCGGCCGCCGCCTCCAGAGACACCGCAGCACTGAGCGCGCGGAGGGCGGGTCGTATAGAGAAAGAGAAAGAGAGAGAGTGATCCGGAGATGGAGTGATTATGGTGATTGGGGCGAGTCGATTGTAGGCGCGGCGGCGACTGCGGGGGCCAAGGGCGATTAGGAAGAACATCTCAATATTGTCTGACTGATGATGATGAGAGAGAAAGCATTGCGCAAAGACGATTCATCACTGCCGCGCGCGCACAAAGTCCGTCTGTGTGACGTAATGTTAAAGGGTTCCAGAAACTTACGGTGCTGGAATGAAATCCGTCGACGGATTTCATTTTGCTGGCGCGTTGCTGCCACCGCCGGAACGAATCTCTCTTGGGTGATTGGAGGGTGAGGCCCGGCGGCGACTCCTCGACAACCGTCTCGTGCACCTCGGAGATCTCGGCCATCGCCGACTCCGGGGGAGAGTCCACCGTCAGCACCTGAGAGAGTGAGAGTGTGCAGATGGAGTGCCCGTACCTGTTGCACCTGCTGCACGTAGTGGGGGGCGGGCGCGGCGACTGCGTGCTTCTTGCCGAACCACTTGCGGATGACGGGGATGCGCTGCAGGAGGTGCATCGTCGGAGCGTGTATACGTGTGTGTGTGTGGTGTGTATGGTGTGGATTGTGGCGGCTCCCGACGTTTGGCAATCCATCATAGACCAGACTGGACCGGATGCGGCCGCCCGCACAAACGGACGACTGCGCGGCTTGTGATCGGAACGCTGACATATTGCCAACGTGTGCAGTTCCTACCTTGATAAGATACTTGATTGTTTCTAGGGGAGTGATGTGTCACGTTGCTTTCTCTCGGTCTTTAAAAGTAGTTGAAAGTCGATAGTAGTGGGTAGTCTCAAAATGATGACGGTGATCGTGAAATGACATTTTCAAGACAGTCAGAGTGGATAATCGGTGTTCCTGTTTCCACTCTATGCCAGTGACGCTCACCGTTCGGTGAGGTTGCGCGGTTCGGTAAGACTAATCTATATGGAGAGTAGGAAAAGGGGAGAGCAACGGACATAATACCAAATCGAACACTGTTCGCATAACCCTCACGCAATTTTACGATGATCGCATAGTAAACGCGAAAGCGATCAATGTATCAAGGACGAACAGAGTTCAGCCCGATATACTGTTATATGGAGAGGAGAAAGGGGAGAGAGATGGTGATTGAGAGATGTGAGAGGACTAATGACCCTGGCTGGCAATTGCGGTTCGATCAAGGATGCGATCTTCCCTTCGGGACGTGATAGCATCTCCGCGAGGTGGCAGTAACGAGGGCCGACACTGATTACTGATCTGTATCGCAGATAGTTTCTGAGTTCTCGCAATCACAATGTACAGTGTTCGCATAATTACTTATTTATCGGAGATAATTTATCCTCTTTTTTGCGTAATTTACTTTTTGTCTGGTTCGGACGGCGATAATGACGTACGATGAAAATGAAAGGTCAATAATATAAGCGTGGAAAAAACTGTTTGTAAACGTACCATTTTTTCTGCGCAAAAAAAACTTGACTGAGTGAGAAAAAGAACCGAGTAAAGTCGGAGGTTTGAACCTGTGCACTCAATTCTGTGTTTTTCGTACTTTCTCTTCTGTATGAAAGTAGTTACAAGTCAACACCATTTTTCAACTTTCAAGTAAGCTTCATCGATGGGAAAAGTTCGGAAAAATTGATTATTGCACAAACAGAAACAGTACTTTATTGACAACATTAGCACATTTTATACAGAAAGTTAGTTTACATCTCTATGTTCTATGAAAACCTTTTTTCAAGTTTGATTTTAACGGCGTTCTCGCAACTCTAATAAGCATAGACGACAGTTGCGGAGAGGCGCTGGATGCGAGCAAATCGATTTCCATAAGCAGTCTCATTGACACTCTCGAAGGATTTCGATACAAATGGCAACATTGACACATCAGGCCATGTGCCTGCTGTTCTGCTCTAGCCCTATGTGTATAAATGAATGTGAAATCAATATGAACAAAATTTCTACAGTCTAATTGTCTATTTCAGCTCGGAATTTGGCAGGATGCTTCTCACGATGATAGTGCTATTACCAACAGTCGGACTTTGGTGTTTCACAATAAAAATAGATATAATATAGTTTCTTAAATCAATTCAATATTAAAGTTTTTTCAAGCACAAAACAGTTTTCACAAAATACAAGCATACTTACCTGTACGGCCTGTACAATATCAACATAGCTATAGTACCCCACACTCCCTGGCAAGCGAGAAGAGCGAATGTCCAATCAGTAATGTCTGAGTGTGTTGTAAATGAAAATCTATTTCCATTATGTTTCTCACTTATCATTGGCCACATTTTAAAGACGAGCACAAATAACATTATGCTAAACGGAACTATCAGACCCAAAACAGCAAATGTTGTCTGTATATGAAAAAAATATATATAGTTTATAGTCACAAATTACACCTTAACCTGTATTATTAACGTGTACACAAATCTTTTCTGCAAATTTTGCGTAGCTTTACTCATTGAAAATCGTTTGAAAAAAAGTATAAGGATTGAGCCGGAAACACAATACGCGCCAATTACATTGAGTGTAAGTAAAACACATACAAGAACGAAAATCCACACCTGAAAATGTTTTTGAAAAATCAAGTTTTTTCTCTCTTTTAAATCACTTCATCTTGAGGATAATAGTAAAATGAGCCGGAAAGTTGTAAAGATGGTTGTTCTTGAACCAGTCTTGCTAGCGCCGAAGTTTTCTATCATGGTTGTGATCGAATTTACGTTTAATTTTTATCGAACAATCGAACTTACCTGGATGTACGCATTGAGTTCATCTCCAGTAATAGAATGCATATGATACATACATGTGCTCACTACAACAACTGTTATCGAGTAAAGTAATACAAGATAAACATTTAATCTCTTCGCAGAGAAATGTGTAACACTGTTCAAATCAGAAATAACCATATATCGATAAAGAAATGGTTGCACGAAAGAACAACCACTAATTGTAGCGATCGGACCACCAATGTTCTATAACACAGGGTTGTTTTTTCAATGAAAAAACGTTGTAATGTATTCACTGCTATGTGATAAATATTCATATCAAACAGTGTTCCTAGAATGCCAGCAGGATAGCCAATCACAACCGGGAAAAAGATACACGGTATAGCTAATACTCCGATAAAAATATCGAATAGAAGAGCACAGATCTTCAAAAAAGGTATCACATCATAAATATGTGTTCACCTGATTTGCCAGTAAATGCCACTTGAATTCTTTCATTGATGCATCTGTTTTGTATATTACAACATAAAATGCAAATGCTGATAAGGATATTGTAAATACGGAAATGCAATGACAGGAAGTGGTGAGTTTATCGTGAACTGATAAGTCATACGAATACTGTTCACTGTTGTTCATAATGGAATGTGAAACAATGAATGCTCTAGTGGTTCACAAAGAATGTATAGACGTGAAAGCTAATGAAAAACGTGATAACGACACAAGACACAAAGACTCATCTTACCATGAACATTGTTTACGCGATGTGAACACGCCTGTACAAAAAACGACTACAAACAAAACATATTTTGAAATTTTAGTAACATTCACTTCACAGGCTTAATCAACATTTGATGAGTGCATGTCAATTTTTCAGTTGTCAGCAACATCAGGAACCACGGAAAGACGTCCGTACTCTTTGAGCTGAAAATGAGTTCGTGTGAAATGTTATTTGCCGTTTAATTGTGAAAAAATACAGTATTTGCCATGCATTTGTAGAAATATTATATATTATCTGCTTGCAATTCAGACCGCGGGGAGACCACGCGCGCGCGCGATTCAAAGCGCGGGAAAAACTAGCCCGGAACCGAGTCAGAGGCCGCGCCACTCTAGCCTTTTCCCGTGTTTCTGTCTTCTCTCGCTCGTGTTTGTGACTTTATCTACCGACCCAGTTGTCAAAAACACAAGCTCTCAGCTAGGCGGCTACTATATGCAACAAAAAAATCGCGCAATTTTGTGTTTGTCAGAGAAACTGCTTTTGTCGGAACCCGGAGTTCCCGGAATGCCGGAATGTACCCAGTTTGATCGATAACAATACTTAGCGTTTGTTGTGAAGAAGATAGTTCGCACTCATCACACTGACTAAATATACTTTTTTTTAAATGCTTTAAACGCTCGGAACGGTAAAAATGTTTCGAAAAAGGATGACCAATGAAAAAAATGTACTTTGCTAAAATGAAGTACGTACCATTACATTGGACGCGGTAGGAAAATACGGAAAACGCGCTTTTGAAACGACGAGTGTGCAAAGTACAGTCGTAGCCGAGTGTTTGAGAGAACGTCTACCTACTGTGCACTGACCAGTTGCTTGGCGCGTTCCTCTGCCTCTGCGAACTGCGCCTCCTCCACCCCCGCGGCCACGTACCAGTGAACGAACGCCCGACGCGCGAACAGTCCTGCAACACAACACATTAATTCCAGTTCAAGCCAGCGATTCACCTTGGAACCCGTCGAGCACCCGCTTCACCATCGCCTTCACATCTGGCGTGTTCTCGACGACGGTCACTGACCGCTCGCCAGGCAGTGACATGCACACCGCACCACCTGAAAGAGTTTACGTAGTAGTTCACCTCATATATGTTTGAAAATCATAAAGGTGTGTTTTTCTCTTCGAGCTCAGCAGTGTTATCTAGTTTCTCGAATCTATGTACTTTTAAGGAGAGTTGACCGCACCGTTCCACTTGGCTGCCGCCTGTCCGTCGTCGTCTCCTCGGAAGATGACCGTGGCGGGGCCGGCGGCGTCCCGATCCCGCATCACCAGGCTCGACGCGGCCATCAGCTGCATGAGGTCTGGCATGGCTGCCGTGCTGGGCGAGTCGTCGATGGCCAGAGGGGCGAGCGCGGCAGAGAGCAGATTCGGACGCGAGGCGCACATGTCAGACAGGTACGACATGCGCGTTGCTCCCAGGCGCATAGGCGCACTGAAGTTCGCCATCGCGTTGGCAGCTGAAATATTTTCGTGGTATAATGGTAGTTTAGAAAGGGTAATACTCACTCACCGATGTGGTTGAGGTGTGCATATGTGACAGTCGGCTCGCCCTTGATCCTCGATGCGTGGTCGTAGAGCAGCTCGTTGTCAAAGGCCACGACGGCCGCGGCAGAATCGAGAAGGTGCGGCAGCGAGAAAAGCGCGTTGTACGGCTCCACCACCACGTCCGACACCTACACATGTTCGGTACAGTATTCACAAACAGGCATAGTGCTGACCTTGGCGGAAGAGAAGACGGTGTAGGTGGCGATTTGCTTGTCCTTGTACTCGTTCTTCAGCTTGTCCAGCAGCAGACAGCCCATGCCCGACCCGGTGCCGCCGCCCAGAGCGTGCGACAGCTGAACACAACCATCAGATGTCGAGCCGCACTCGCAATACCTGGAAGCCCTGCAGCGAGTCGCACGCCTCCGCCTCCTTGCGAACCGCGTCCAGAGTGCGCGTACACAGATCAACGCCTTCTCCAAAAAAGTTGTTCACAATCGAGAAATTGATCTAGCTCTTGCTGAACCTGTATCTATGAAAATGCAGTCACTGACCGGTGTTATGTCCTTTTGCCCAGTTGTTGTTGTTGCCGCCGCCGCTGCCATCTCCGCACACAATAGAGTCGTCGGAGAAGAAAGCCCCGAACGGCTTGCCCCGCACAACATTCATAGCCTGTAATCTTGTCAACATATCGAACTGATGCGACACAACACACATTCATTTCGTGGTCGACGAGCACGGCGCGAGGCGTGTAGCCTCTCTCGGTCTGCTTGAAGTAGACGCCCGCATTTCCCAGAGTAGACTGGCAAGTGCCGTCGTTTTGAATGCCGTGCTCTTTAGCAACGAGCTCGAAGAACTGGAAACAGAAAGTTGGTGTATCACAATTGCGCTTTGCTTTTGTTATGCAACACTGCCATGTGTTCTTACATGTTCAAATTCCGTTCCTCATACGGCTACATACCTTCCCACCGATATGATTGCCGCACTGGCCGGCACTGATGTGAACGATCTCGGGCATTGCTGGCAAGGGAGAGTTGGTCGATACGAGTGGTGATATCAGTAGAACAACAAAACTTCCCGCACAATCTCGAACAGTGAAGACAGCAAACACAGTGAGTGAGTGTGCCCACGTTTGATGGGCGACTGGCGCAGCCGGCCTTATAGGCTCACGCCGACGGTGCATTGCGAAACGCGGGCACAGTGTTCTCCCCGACGTGTTTTGCGGCTCTCTCTCTCTCTCTCACACCGATTACCGACCAAAACTTGCACACATATTAGTGGCGCGTTAGTCACTGGTGTTGAAATAGCCACCAATTGTCGAGAGATATTATAGAGCACCATAAAACAATCTCAAAAAGGAGAAAAAACACATCGGTAAAGGCAATGCACGTTCATCTGACTTCCTGTAAGCCTGTACCACTCATTTATGAAATCGAGCTTATAACTTATAACAGTTGTTTATTTTAATTTGACGCAGATTTGTCTGTAATCATGCATTCATGTTCATTTTCCTAGCATCTGTGTCGCACTGGATGGGGCAGTGTGCGTGGCAGCCGGTCGAGGCATTCGGATAGCTGCCGGTCGCACTCGCACACGTACGCGGCACACTCGCCTAAAGGGATGTGCACTTATCGACCACTCACGCATTACAATGCTACGAAAATCCATGTAAGTAAGTACCAAGTGCCGATACACAGACACAAACTATGCTATCTACGCGGAATGTAGCGAAACGTGGACAAAAACATATAATTCTTATTCTCTGTAAATAAGTCGAATAGGTGTGCATTCGTCCACTCACTCTGTCCGGGGTTGCATGTGGCGTGCCCATCTGTGCACGTTTGAGAGTAGCTGAAATGATGTAGTCATGCCCAGATTCGATTGTGTGCTCTTTCACAATTTGGTGTACGCCTCTGGTATGCCGCCGGGGCACGCCGACTTGGAGGCGATGTAGCAGCGGTCGTGCTGCTGACAGCAACTGAACACGACCATGTGACACTTAGCAGCACCAGTGCGTACCTGTCATACGCGTTGATGGGCGTGCCGTGTCCGCCCGGGCCGCAGTAGCACCCGTACCTGTCATATAATACACTCGCGTGACGCGCCCCCCTCCAACTCACGAGACGAGTAGTGGCGAGTAGTGGAGGCCATAGCAGGAGAACAACATGAAGCTCATGTCGAGCACGCCTGCAGCAGGGTGTGGAACAACAAGCAAGTAGACTCACCCAGATTGATGGGCTGCGCATGAGCCTCGTTGGCAGTCGCGTTTGTCGGCACGACGGCAGCGAGTGCGGGAGACGGAAGGGCGACGAGCAACAGAAGAGAGGGGCGGAAGTGAAACATGAATGACTGATCAGAATGGGGATGGAGTGCACCATGCTTCCCCCTTTATAACGTGTGCTCATTACACGACGTCGCAATCGTAGCGTTATCACTAGTGAGTACACAAGTGAGAGTCGAGTGTGAATTCATTGGTAACACTATCAGATTATATCAGATACTTGCCATCAAATAATGTTTGAGAGTGGGAACAATAAACCAAATATGAATGTTCATGTGCACCAGTGACGATCACGGCTCACGGCAAAAGGAAAGTGTTGACAGTGACGCTACGGCTACAAACGTACGTTTTCCGTGACATGCTATTCAATGCGGAAGTCGCCATAAGCTCATAAGCACGCTCATCAGACCCATCAGACGATTCGATATCGCAGAGAACGCTGTTCTGAATACTGACAAGAACATTGTTCATGAACACTGTTCTTGTCGTCGCATCGTTTTGTGTATGTCTCGACGAGACCGTTACGGGGAATAGACCGCCTCGTAGCAGTCAGTGGTTGTAGTGTTGGCACCAGCTGGAAAGACATTTGCGTTTCGACTAATTCACTCTGAAGCTCTGTGTCACACGTTACAAGTGTAGCGGAGCGATCAGCAAATCCATATATAGTGGGCCCGCAAATGAGATTCACTCTTTTTACGAAAGACTTTAGAGTGGTTAGACAAAGATCAGAACCCATAATGTTTTCAATTTGACAAAATATTGCGTGGGTACTCAAGATCGAACACGCGGACCTCTGCTCGCTAAGCGAGATCGTTACCACTAAGCCACGTGGTCATGAGAGAGGGCTTGCGCACTAGAGATATGAACGACGAAACAAATCTGCAGCGCATTTCGTTCCGTATACTGTATGTTCAAAACCCACGATAATGTTTTCAACGAAAAATCCTGAGCTAAGTGCGAGCTTATTATAGAACGCTTTTGATGAAAACAAAACATTCTTTATCCATTTCTTCCCCATTTCTTCGCAAAAAGGTACGGTGTAGTTAATTTAATGCTGAAAGCATCACATTAACTAATGTACGCGGAAAATGTATGTGTCACGTGTGCGAGAACCGTAAAGTGATAACTTCATTCACATCAATGATTTATCAAGTTATCAACAATTAGTATTTCTTGTTCTAATATTCTAAAGCATGGGTATTCAAACAGTAAAAACACGATACAAAAACAGGTAAGAAGTATGATGCTTCATGGACGTATAAACGATGAAAACTGTATCACACCGTCTCTGTAAGAATCGGACACTTTTAGGGCATGTGGTTACTAGGGGCTATGTCGGCGCATATAAATAAAAAAAATTATTACACCACGAGGATGCTTCACACATGAAAATGCCTGTGAACAATGACAATGGAGGGACTGCAGTAGAGTACTAGATGTTATGGTTCTAGAAAACTAGTAATGAGAATCCACGATGACGGTGTGTCTTCTGGCTAGCGGCTGACAACGTGTCAGGGTGGTCGCCAACCCACCGCGGTAGCGGAACTTCTATAGAGATTATCATAGAGAGATTATCGAAGGTCCTCTACAAGGATTCTGCTCTTTCTCTCGCGCTGAGCGGCTGTTTCTATTGCCATGCCGAAAGGCAAAACATCTGCCAAGTCGTTCAAGAATTCAGCCAAAATGTCCTATTCTGGCACTATTCCTGATGATTTTGTTCTTCCTGATGATCTTCTTTTCCGCTTCTCCCTACTGATTGCTCGCCTACTGCTCTTTTGAGCGCTTTCAACGACATGCATGACTACGTCGCCCAAATATTTGACGAGCTCAGTTCCACTCTGGGGCAGCGACTGTGCAAGCTGGTCAACGAGACCATCGCCACCCTGGAGGAGCAGATCGAGGAGCTGCGACAGCAAATCGAAGAACTTCAAAAGGAATTCACTGTGAGTCACCCCGTTCCCGTTTTGACACCGATTCCTATTGTTGTTGTTTCTTCCGGAGAGGAGAGGAGACGAAATCTCATCATCACTCGCGTTCTCCGCTCCGATCGATCCCGTCTCAATGAAAATGCCACCATGTTCGATCTGAAGATCACCGACTGCCGGATTGTGGCTGACCGCGATGGATCCGACTTCCTCACTCTTCTCGCTAAGTTCACCTGCCCCGCCGACGCTGCCACCTTCATCAAGAGATTCAACACGGACTGTATGGGTAGGGACTGTCTCGCGAGGGCCAGACCTGACTACAACCCAGAAGACGCCGCCAAGTACGCTTCTTCCTGGAAAACCGCCATTGAAAGAAATGACATCGCCGGCCGCCGCGAGTGGACTGTGAGGGACCTCGAGCTCTACAAGCTATCTGCGCCTAGACCATGAATCAAGATGAGTCGCTAATTGTCTCTCTATTTTCTCTTTTGTTTTTCTCATTTTATCAACGTCATTCACATTATTTTATGCCACTCCTGAATTTCAGTTTTCACGACTTCTAATATTTCATTGCTACGTTTTGATTTGAGTGTATGTTCTCTTTCTTTCAAATTCAACTTCTGCTTTATCGATTGTAAGCTTGTTTTCATTATGCATCGCCTATATTCATTATTATCTACTCTGTAAATCTTCCATTTCTTCCACAATGCGTTTGTTTATGTTATTTGTCTATTCTCTTGTCACATTTCTCTCTCGGCAGAGAAAATTTCACAGCCCGAGTAAGTGCTCTCCAAGGCCTTTGGGTGTTGTAAAATATTAATGCTATCAAGTGTTAATAAAGCATTTAAAAAATATGTATAGGGTCGTTTTTGTCAAATATGCAAATTTGGGACCACTACCTCAAATTGGTCAATTTTTGCCTCCGATTCTAAGATTTTTTTTCATATACTAACTTTTTTCGAAAAAAAATCTGATTTGAAAAAGTTATGACCACAAAAATGAGAATTTTGCTTTTTTTCGATTTTTGGGAATGTTTCTGTCTGAAGTCGCAAGAATAATTAACACCATTAGAAGGAGCGGATTCTATTTAGTCTACATTATTTTTTTAGAAAAAAATTTAATGGTGACATCTTCTTCCATCCAGAAGGTTGAATGTGGTCTAGTCATAGATTTTCTGAATATTTTCTCTTTTACGATCCATATCACTTCGAAGTTGCAAAAAAAGAATACACCATTGGAATTCACGTGTTTTATTTAGTATGTGATGATAGTTTCATTAAAATCGAAGGTGACATCTTCCGTCATCCAAGCACTTGAAAATGATCCGGACCGCATATTCAATGATTTTCCAACAGCCTAGATGATAGAACATGCCACCTTCGATTTTCATGAAACTATCATCATATACCTAACAAAACACGTAGATTCCAATGGTGTATTCTTTTTTTGCAACTTCGAAGTGATATGGATCGTAAAAGAGAAAATATTCAGAAAATCTATGATTAGACCACATTCAAACTTCTGGATGGAAGAAGATGTCACCATATTTTTTTTTCATAAAAATCTTGTAGACTGAAAAGAACCCGTTCTTTCTAATGGTTTAAATTATTCTTGCGACTTCGGACAGGAATATTCCCAAAAAAATCGAAAATATGCAAATTTTTCATTTTTGTGGTCATAATTTTTTCAAATCAGATTTTTTTTGTAAAAGTTCGTATATGAAAAAGTTCTTAGAATCGGAGGCAAAAATTGACCAATTTGAGGTAGTGGTCCTTCAACGGGCCAAATTTGCATATATGACAAAAACGATCCTATACATCTTGTAGAGCACCTTTGATAACCTCTATATGCGCCGACATAGCCCCTGATAACCACCTTGTCCGATTCTTACAGAGACGGTGTGGTATAATGATTCATTGTATAGATTGATGATCATCAAGACATGTTTTTAATTAGTAGCTGTGAACACAAGTTGTAAGTAACTTGTTTGCGTGTTGTTGTAGTTGCACGTCAAATGAATGAGAGGTGGTTATTGAAAAATGATGATTTTTTGCAGCTGTGAAATATTCGTATTTGTTGGTTTTCGGCGCACAATCTTCATAACTCTAGGCAAATCGTTTATTGAATCTTCTTTCTAGTGCGTTGTTATAGGTGTTGGAATGAAGAACTTATGCGCAACCACATCACACGTCGTCGCTAGCTCCGGAAGTATCCTCTCTCCCGCTCTCCCCTTCTCAGCCTCGCGGAGGGTGGAGGTGCGATGTTTGGCAGGCCCCCGTCTAGGATTACCTTCCATAGACGACATTTTGCTCTCGGGTTCTGCGTGTGCGTTGTGTTTGCCCGCCACTTCCGGGTGCGTTCATCACTCAAGCTATGGTGACACCGTTCATGGTCATAAAGTTCGTACTCAACATCGTGTCACTGCTGCTGCACATGTGAGTTGTTCAGCGACCTCGGAATCTCCTCAAATAATTCAGCTGCCTTTTACTCCTCATCTGCTGTCGGCCGGGACTGCGCTCTCCGAGCTTCGACGCGGTGAGCCAGGGGTGTTCGTAGCGGTGTATTCGTGTAGTTGTTCTTCTCGCAAAACCTGGGCGACATCGCTTCGGTGCTGCTGCGCATCATCACCAAGTACGGGCCCATACTCATCATCCGCGACCACCACGGCATCATCGAGTTCGGAGAGAACTTCGTGAGTCACATATTCGCACGTCTACTGGAAAGAATCTGTTATAAATGATCGTGAATTGTGCAACATGGTTGCATTTGTTCTGTTATTTGTTGTGATACTTGATGGCAATCTGTCTACTGTATATGATCACAGCCACTGGCGACTATCAGCAACGCGTCCGAGTGGTACTCGAACTACGTGATCATCTGCTCCGCCTTCTTCTTCGCGTGTGACAGGGCTGTGATGGCCGTCAGTCTACACAGCTATCACTGGGTCAGTATCCATGCAAGTCGGTCTGTTCGAAACTGTGAATGGTCTCTTTTGAGAAGGTTGGCCTACCAGCCTACCACACCACGTTGAGTGGTAGTCGAAATGAAGCAAAATTTAAGTTGTTTTTCAGTTCTGCAACAGCGTGTTCAAGTACATAATGGTGGCGCTGACGTGGCTGCTGCCCCTGTTGTGGTGCGTGCACAATGTCTCTCTCCTCGGCACCATCACAACCACTATCTCACACACTCTCTTTGAAAAAGTCGAAGGAGTGCCAAAGCTCTTTGAATGTGTGACTACACTGCACAGTGATGTCACAGGTGTCTTCCGATGATCGACCCCTGCTGTCAGTCGCAGTACTACGGAACCAGCATCGACATGATGGAGATGAGCAATCCCAAGGCAGGCTCTCTCTCTCTCCCTATCTCTCTCTCTCAGTCTCTCTCTCTCAGTCTCTCTCTCTCTCAGTCTCTCTCTCTCTCTCTCTCTCTCTCGTTCTCTGTTACCTTTGACCTCTCCCCGTTCAGGCCGCTCTCACATTCGACGCTATAGACATGGTCTTCGAAACGCTGTTCTACGTACCTGTATGCAAACTAAATTGTACAAAGAACAATGTTCGAAGCACTGTCATATAGGTTCTGTGTTTCCTCAACGGCTTCACGATGATCATGCTGTACAGTCGGTGGAATTCGCTCACCGCCAAAATGGCCGCGCATGATAACCAGGGTGAGCGTCTGCCTCTTTCTCTCGAGCTGATATCTTCTCTCCCCTCTTCTCTCCTCGAGTGAAAATGTCCAGGCGACTGCTCGAAGATCCCCACCGTGTCTGCCATGCTGTCTCTGTGCATGGAGGGTGACGAGCGACTGCTGCGAACCGCGCCCATGTACGACGGACAGGAGAACAACAGTGCGTCTTTAGCTCACAACGTAGTGATCTCGTTGTTAGCTTGCTGTTGTTGTTGTTGCATGAGTTTCAAATATGTAGCAGCAAATGTTTGGCGAATCGTTTTGTCGAGAGTAGTTTCAGAAAAGTTGCTGGAGCGTATCGAGCTCGAGCTGTCGTTCTCGATGATTTCTATCATCGACCAGCAGATAGACTTCTTTGTCGTATTGTTTTATACACTCTACTGGGCCGGGTCGTCCGAGTGAGCAATCTCTCTCTCTCTCTCTCTCTCTCTCTCTCTCTCTCTTTCTCTCTCATGTTCGTTGATGTTGTTCGTTTCTGTTGTTTGACGTAGTAATCGAATACTTTCAGCTTTATAACGATTGACGTCACGCGGTTGCTGGAAATCTACTACAATTTTTTCGAGGTAAAAGACGAAAATCAAACTGATTGTGAGCTGCATGTTCCATTAATGTTATGTGTTTTTGTATTCGGAATCAGATTAACTTCCGCCAGACACATGATGCTGACATTCCATCAACCATAATTACACTACTCGGTACATAACACAACAACAATTACGGGTTTCAGTTTGGCACAATCATCACTCCCTACATTCTGCTCGTCTTCTGTGGGAAGCTGCGCAGGGAGTTCATCCGGCTGCTGCGCTGTCGTTGCAAGCGGAACAATATCGATGTGAAACAGTGAACTGGTTCCGGTTGCTACATTTTTTTTTTAGCTTCGCGCTCGCAAGTCATGTAGTTGTAAAATAAAACATTTACGTGTAGTTGTAAAATAAAACCTTTTTGTCTGATGTTCGATTATCTGTTTTTCATGGTCTTACTCCTTTCTGGACTCACCGTGTTTTCGTGGACATTCCGTGTGATTCTGTTCAACCTTCTCTGTCAGCCAACTCCATACAACCATACCATAAATCAATCTTCAAAAATCAAGCAATTTACCATCTACAGAATGCTCGATCAGATAAGAGAAAATTGTGAAAAAACGGGTCGAAGATCAAAGAGAGGATGACGTGTGTAGGTCGTGGCATGCCACCGCGAGCGGCTTTGTAATCACACCGCGACGTGGCAGTTCATGGATGCGCATACCGCGTGATCTCATTGAAAGTGAGGCATAATCCGTTCGGCGAAATACGAAAAACGCTTGCCTATGTCATGGCGCATAGACCAATCGAGAGGATAAAAGCGGCGCACAGAGGAGGGTGAGGCAGAACAGCTTCTGTACCTCTCTCAACATGCGTCTACTACCCTCTCTTCTCGCCGTTCTGTCGCTGGCATGGGCAGCTGATGTGTGAGTGTGGACAAAAAGACATGGAGAAACCGCCTTGTTCAGTGACCCTTCGACCAAGATGAACGTGTTGATGAAAGCGCACAAGGAACTCGTGCTGGAGGCAAAGAAGCTCTGGCCCACCTACAAGAAACAGTTTGGTGAGTGCAAAAATTAAGGCAAAAAGAAAGATTTTTCCGTTGTTTGTTGTCTCACTGAAACATCCACTGCTGAAATAATTTTAGGCAAGAGGTACACTACTTTGGGGGACGCGCTGAAGCACGTGGAGTTTGTGCGCAACTACGTCGCCGTCGAGCTGCACAACGCGGCGTTCAGGAATGGAAGCAGCAGCTACGAGCTGGGACTGAACCAGTTCAGCGATATGGTCGGTCCCTGTCGTCCCACACTCTGAGTCAAACCGTTTCCAGTCCGATGCCGAGTACCAGTCGTTCGCTGGCGGTGTGATCGACACTCCCATCGATGTGTCCAACCTCACCGAAGCAGTCACTCACGGAAGGACCAAGCGTGCACCTGTCGTCAGTTTGAAACAAGACAAATAAAAAAACAATCAAGCAAACAATCGTAAACTCGGAAAGATTCACAGTTGTGTTGGTTGTAGAACGTTGACTGGCGCGCGAGCCGAGTGACGCCTGTGAAGAACCAAGGCACGTGTGGCAGCTGCTATGCCTTCTCGGCAGCCGGGGTGATCGAGAGCCGCCTCAAGACAGCATATGTCAGTCCCCTCCCATCTCTTCCCACATGCTCACACATTCAGGGCACCGTATACGACCTGTCCGAGCAGCAGCTTCTGGACTGCACCTACTACAGGTCTTATCAGCAACTGATAACCGTTCTGGGCTAAATGTGACACATCAACAGTATTGAAGGTATGCGAATAACATGAACCTCGGTTGTTCGGGCGGCGACCCGCAGACGACCCTCCAACACGCCATCTACTATGGCATACAGCAGGAGTACTACTACCGATACGCGAACCGGGTGAGGCTTTCTTTTTCTCATGATCACAACCCTTTCAGCTCCAAAACTGCGCGGCGATGAACGGCCAGATCGCACTGTCCCACTACAAGCTCTACTACGTGCAGAACAACGAAGTGGCGATGAGGGTGGGTGGGGAGAAGAGAGGGAGGGGAAGGAGGAAGAGAGAAGGAGAGGAAGAGGAAGAGACATGCAGGACGGTGTGGCGGCGTACGGTCCGATCGCGGTCACCATCAACGCCTCTCCGAGCAGCTTCATGAACTACAAGGGCGGTGAGTGGGTAGATCTGACCAGTACTGGTGAGAATTGTGTACAGTCTAGTCGCTGACTGCCCCTCTGTCCAGGCATCTACAACGACCCGGCGTGCGGTGCGGCCATCAACCACGCGGTGCTGCTCGTCGGATACGGCACCACCAACGGCGTCAACTACTGGATCGTCAAGAACAGGCGAGTGAACGACTCATAGGCGCTCGACCAGTTCACTCGTTCTAGCTGGGGCACTACTTGGGGCAACAACGGCTACATGCTGCTCATCCGTGGATACAACCGATGCGGCATCGTCTCCAAGTACGGATACTTCATTCAGTAGTTCCAGTCTCTTTAGGCAGTCAAAGTAAACATAAACATGTGCAGTTGATGTGTTGTTTGTTTGCACAGAAACATGTTAACCGGCATTATGAAAGGGTTACGCGAAACGCTCAACTTCAACGCCAGATTTTTCGACTGGATAAAGCCCGTTGGCTCGCTGACGCAGCTGTTTTGATTTCCGATAGCCACCTTCGGTATCAAAACGGTAGAGATGAAAACTGAGGGTATGTAAATCGACAGAGGTCTGAGAGAGAAATTGTAGAAACATGAAAACACATGAATTAAAAGAAGAAGTAAAATATTTGGCGTGTGTTCTGAACATTCGAGTTTGGCCAATCCTAGTTCGAATTCTCAGAAGAAGAATATTTATCTCGAATCAAATAGCACATTACAATTATGTAAATTACGGCAAGGTTACGGTAAAATACAGTAATGCAACGCCTACTGCGAGTCCCGATAACACGGATTTCGGTAGTCCCGTGGATGCGTGCGTGCTGTTGGTGGTGCTTGTCATCCCCTGCTTGCGGCTTCTGGGGAAGTTTCGATCTCGGCGGCGGAAGATCCGGGCTTCAACGATCGATCGCGAAGAGACGTCTCCGAGAGTTTCATCGTCTTCGAGGATTTCTCACCAGTCTCAATGCCGTAGATGTAGAGAGTAGCAAAATCGAGTACCAGTCCAGTTCGAATTCTCGGTTCACGCAAAATTAAGTGATTTGATTTATATAAAAGTAGTAACTCAAAGTTGTTCTGTTTTTTGTACAAATTTGTTATGCTATCCATACATTCTGATACTGATTATTGCTAGAAGTCTGTGACGTTATCTGATCGAAAATCATTTTCTTCGAGAGAACTACCGGAGACAAATTTAAAGTCAGTTCGAAATTTCTTCTATATTTTGACCAGTACCTCTGATTTCGACCCTTTTCTGGTCGTGAAACGAAACTTTCATAATCACGCAAACGGCAAGCGAAGCGAGAGAGAAAGAGGGGAAGAATTAGCGATGTTTCTATCACACGGTCTCTGTAAAAATCGAACTCTCCACAGACTAGACCAAAACTAGAAAAATCATAGTCACGGATTTTGATGAAATTAATTTTTCTGAGGTTTTCAAACATTCTGAACACATCCTGCGCAGTGGCTGAGTCCAAAAAAATTTTTGGTACCAGATATGGTATACGGTACCCCAAATTTGCATAATGGCACAAACTCAACCAAACTTCGATCTGAAGGTGTCATTTTTCTCGTTACATGATTAGAAACAAGTTTATAATCAAACATTTCTGCATAATCTCAATGAATAAAAAATTATAGTCACAAAACCGAAAAAATTTCTATTTTTTCAGATATTTTCTTTTTTGAAAGTTTAACCGATGTCCGCCCAGTCCAAATGAAAGCAACGTTATATTGAGCAGATTATGACGGTCATTTTCAGCTATTAAAATCAAAAATCGAAAGACACCTTTTTTGGGAACAGCCGCTCAAAGTTGGTACACTCCGACATTCCTAGTCAACAAAATTCCAACAGCAAAGCATTTATCAACAAAAATTGCGTTGATTGTTCAAATCAAACTATTCAAATGTTTATACGTTATCTCCAACACGATATTTACTCGTAGTAAAGTAAATCACTCATAAGTACATAAAATCGTTAACGTTTTGCGATGATTGCAGGTACACCAATCGGGCTCTTGCATTCATTCCCATTTGGGTATTTGCCTTGCGGACAATACTCATGCGAACCAACATTGAATCAACATTGATGTTGATAATCGATAGATATTTGATATCTATCGATAATCGAAATGCGTGGCAACTAAGGACCAGCTTGCGTTGTTTTGCTTGCGGTATCCTGAGCACAACCAAACCTCTTTCACTTTGATCTGTCCATAGATGTAGAATCAGAAATAATCGAGATGTGAGCGACTTCGATCTCCTTCTCTCTCTCTCTCTCTCTCTCTCTCTCTCTCTCTCTCTCTCTCTCGCGCGCGCGCGCGCGCTCTCTCTCAGGATCTTTTAATGCCAAGCTCACTCTGCAGTCATCTCAGGTGCGGGAAACTAGAACATTTTAATCTTATGGAGTCCAAGATGGCTTACCGAGATGAAGTCCACAAGATTGGAATCATCACCTACATATGTATAACAAAAATACTTTTGAAAAAAGTAGCTATACTTCGCTCACTTCCTCGTATCAAGTAATCAAGTTTGCCATTGGCGATCATCCTGCTTCGGCCTTGGCTGAAGCACCTGCCACGCAAAGAATTAAGGATACCGGAGTACGTTAGTACGAAAAAAACCACAAAGAAACAGTGAGCCTGCACGGAGAAGGCTACACGGATTTTAGAATCACTGTTGACATTAGGTGGAGTGGTTATAGGAATTCGTTTCCTGTGGTCAGTTGAATCTCACATTATTGGACACGCTGGTCCTTAGTTGCCGCGCATTCGATTATCGATGGAAATCAAAAAGCTATCGATAACCAACATCAATGTTGGTTCGTATGAGTATTGTCCGCAAGGCAAATACCCAAATGAGAATGAATGCAAGAGCCCGATTGGTGTACCTGCAATCATCGCAAAACGTTAACGATTTTATGTACTTATGAGTGATTTACTTTACTACGAGTAAATATCGTGTTGGAGATAACGTATAAACATTTGAATAGTTTGATTTGAACAATCAACGCAATTTTTGTTGATAAATGCTTTGCTGTTGGAATTTTGTTGACTAGGAATGTCGGAGTGTACCAACTTTGAGCGGCTGTTCCCAAAAAAGGTGTCTTTCGATTTTTGATTTTAATAGCTGAAAATGACCGTCATAATCTGCTCAATATAACGTTGCTTTCATTTGGACTGGGCGGACATCGGTTAAATTTTCAAAAAATAAAATACCTGAAAAAATAGAAAATTTTTCGGTTTTGTGACTATAATTTTTTATTCATTGAAATTATGCAGAAATGTTTAATTATAAACTTGTTTCTAATCATGTAACGAGTAAAATGACACTTTCAGATCAAAGTTTGGTTGAGTTTGGGCCTTTATGCAAATTTGGAGTACCGTATACCATATCTGATACCAAAATTTTTTTTGGACTCAGCCACTGCGCAGGATGTGTTCAGAATGTTTGAAAACCTCAGGAAAATTAATTTCATCAAAATCCGTGACTATGATTTTTCTAGTTTATCGAGAGTTCGCTTTTTACAGAGACCGTGTGCTATAAAGATACAGGGCCTATTCGCCCTGCCCTCCCCGCTCATCGGCCCTTTTGCCCGTGGAACACCGCTCACTGCGCGAGATGGCCGCGAATGACCTCTCGCTCTCGCAGAGACAGCACACGAACAGAAGAGAGGCAGGCGGCCCAAGCGCAGAGATGACGGTGGCGGGAGTTCTAAATTTTGCGCTCAGAGCGTGCGTTGATCGATTCTGATCGCCACGTGCACGTAAAAAAATGCGCTGAACTTGCATTCTAATGGCCGTTTTGTCCTTCATAAATGATTACACATTAAAAATTGTCAGAAATAGGCCCCTGTATTTTTAATCGATGTCACATGATTGACAATCGTGAAGATGGCATGATAGGCTTTCGATTTCGCCAAACTACGGGTCTGTAGCTCCAAGGAGACAAAATGACGTTGCGTAAGTTTTGTCCAAATCCGGTCGTTCGACTGATCATCACTGTGAATTGGCTTGTAAAGTACACACACATTCACTTTGTTTTGTCTCAATTTATCACATTTAATCAAAACGGTGCATAATCATAAACAACAGATGGACAAGCTCGAATCACATACACGCAATAGCAAGGTAAGTAAAGCTCAGCACGGCAACACGCATCGTCGACTGCTCCCGAATCAGTTATCGTTCCTGTTGCCGAGCTTCTCAAACTCGACAAAGTCCTGCAATTCGATATATATATTACAACCCTGAGATGTTTGTTACCATTCTGAAAGACTAACCACAAGAAAGAGAGATCCCAGCAGAGTCGCCTTCATTCTCACGTCCAGATCAATGGGAACTGCAAGAAAAAAATTGATAATTGAATGAAAAATCGAAAATAAGAAGTCAGGGAAAAAAGAATAGTCGAATGGAAGTTTAATGGAGAAAGAGATACATACAGTTGATGGTGAAGTTGTCGGCGTCAGTGAAGAGCTCCTTCGCGAACCCACTCCAGTTCTTTGTGATCGAACCCACCGTAGCACCAGACATCGTGACCAGCTGCAAATATCATAAACAGGTCAGAACAACTACTCATTCGATCATACTCCTGAAAAAGCGAAACTTATTTATGATTTCATTTGAACGTCAAAAACAAAAACGTAACAGCCTCAGCGCGCTATCATAATATATAGTCTCACACATAATTTCTCAAAGTAAAATAAATTTTGCTCACCGGGAACTCCTTATCTTGACAGCAGTCCATCAGAAGACAGCACGGACCGTCCGCCGAGAAGATGTTCCTTCAATCGACGATGAAACCATTTATGACGAAAGAGCGAAAACTAGATAATCAGATGGGAACGCACTGATCGTTGGCGTCTCGAATGAAGAAGGCCGTGTTGCAGCACGAGCCCGTCTGGATGATCGAACCCGCCTGGAAAAAAATCACTGTAAATTACTTTTGTGTTCGCAGTTGTTGGGAACCAAGTACAACATTACATTGTTATGAATGAGATGGTTCATACAAGTTCACTAACAGTTTTGGCCCACCTTCTGTCCGACGGGCGCTTCGATGAGGCTCTCGTGTGCGCAGCAGGGAATCACAGCGAGACACGTCATCCCACCCGCACAGCATTTGAAGTCGCGCTGCACTCGCATCACCTCCTTAACACAAGCTCCTTCTACCAAAGACACACACACACACACACACTATTGTTTCTCCAAAGTCTGTGAAGGTGTGAACAGCGAAATATGTCATTGAAACGCACAGTTAAAATAGTGTCAAAGGCATTTGAATTTGAAATCACTTTTCCAAAAAAAAAAACTCAAACGCACAATGCGTTCAAAACTCTTTCAAACTGCGTGTTTTGAAGACGTTGTGTAGTGCGTGTTTCGAAAAACTACAGGATGAGGAACGGAGAATGGTATGGCTTGCCTGCTGTGTGTTGTTGACGATGTGCATGGTGTATCCTCTGCGCGGTCCGCAACATTGACGCGAACAGCAGCCGGACTCCTCGAATGCGTAGAACAACTGCAATGCGATGGACAGTCAGTATGCTTTTTGGTGTACATGCAGTGGCAACCTCTCTCACCGGTTGTCCATTACCGGCGAGTACTTGGTATTTGTTCTTTGTCTCGAAGCCTGTGAACGCTTCCAATAGCTCCACTTTCTGCAAGAAATTTTATACATACATGATTCACCTATGTATGTACTTACTATCTTTCTTGCATTCTTACAGAACTGTAATCGATTCCCGCGCCTGATAAACTACGATAGGCACTGATGTTTCACACATGCACTTGCATCACGCCCACGCGTGATCAACATCTAGCTACATATTTCGAAACACATCATGAGAATGTGCGTTGAGCAACGCACTACGCAGCAGATTGCGCTAGTCGACAGTTCAACAAGTTGCTTGATATATGCAGTGAACTGTTTGGTAATCAACGCGGTTTACGACGTAGCGAATTTCGTTTCATACTAGATGAAACACATACACCGATAAAGTGTAAATACAGAAGTAGATCGATTTCTGTTGCAATGCCTACGTCAGACGTCAGAGGCAGACGCGAAAAACGGAGTGAAGAATTGAAATCACCTGCTTGACGACCAATCTGTCCAACTGAGTGAGAATCTCCAGGCCTGGAGGACAGCCCGGAATGGCGGCCATGGGTTGTATGTCTGGAGGGTACACTGCAACAAAGTCTCTCTCTCTCTCTCTCTCTCTCTCTCTCTCTCTCTCTCTCTCTCTCTCTCTCCATTCTCGACTCACTGACAGTGGCGCCGGGCTGGGTGACGATAGGGAACGCCATCTGAATACGCGAATTGATATGTGTAGGGACGAAAAGCGTCAGTGGCACACTGCGATGATTCGATAATGTTGCAGTGAGACAAAGTGATGTTGATTCGCGTTGTTATCACATCACATTCATCACACATTGCAGGCAAAGGGGTTTGTTATTGCTAGGGGTGCAGGTGGCGCTTCAAAGAAGATGATAAAACGAGCGAAGCAAAACGAGAATGTTTTGGACGACGAATCGATGTTGATTCACATTGTTATCACAAACATCATGCATGTTGCAGACTAATTACAGAAAAGCGGCAATAAAAAAGAAAGGCAACGTTGAATGAAGGAAAAAAAACGGCTTCGTCATGAAGAAAATTTGCTGGTAACGTAGAGAAACCATGAATAATGCGCGTTCTCCCGCTTTAGAGAAGATGATGACAACGAAAGACATTACGCATAAACGAAAGTTTGGACAATTAGTGCGCAAATGAAAAATAAAAACAACTGTGAAAGACGGAATAAAAAAATGAATCAGCTGCACCGAGAAGCGGTAAGTAAGTTGCTTTGAACTACTTTCGTAAAGTCTCTCAACAAAACCCGAAACGCCTATCACTCACTTCGAAAAAATTCAATCAACATTAGCTCATCCGACTAATGCGAAACAGTGGTGCAACGAAGAGAAAATAGACGGCGAAGAAATGAAGAGAGCATGCAGTATACAAAAAAGGCAAGTCTCGCGAGACACTTGAAAAATGTCATGACCTAGACATAGCAAACCGACCACGCGCATCACGCTGACTAACAAAAAACGGTAGAAAGCGAGAAAATGCAGTTCGTCAAGGGCAAATGCCCTATTTTCGTTTACCACGTGTGGTAAATGAGTTGCGAGCTAGGTGTGGCGAGAGAGAGAAAGAGAGAAGGCGAAAGAGAGGGAGAAAGAGAGAGAAAAAGAGAGAGAGATGAGAGATGAGAGAGTATACAGAATAATAACAAGGGCGAGGAAGGGAGGGAGACAAGTGAGTTAGAGAGAACGCGAAAAATAGAGGGGAAGCAGAATGAGCTAGACAAAAAGAGAATCGATACGTGAAACACGCAGTGAGGCTAATTCAAATGAGCTTGCTGCGTGTTTGCATTTCAAGAGAAACCACGCGTGTGAGATTCGGTTTGTTCGAAGAGAGAGAGAGAGAGAGAGAGAGAGAGAGAGAGAGAGAGAGAGAAAGAGAGAGAGAGAGAGAGAGAAAGAGAGAGAGAGAGAGAAAGAGAGAGAGAGAGAAAGAGAGAGAAAGAGAGAGAAAGAGAGAGAGAGAGAGAGAGAGAGAGAGAGAGAGAGAGAGAGAGTATGACATGATCTAGGAGACAAATATAGAGACAACTTATTCTTCCAAATAAAGATGTGGCTGCGTGCAATGTTTGCCATTAGGAAATCATATCATCATACGGCATACGCATACCATCATACCACATGATAATATTGTCTACTTCTGACATTAACAAAAAAAAGTCTGTTTCAAGCACGTAGTATGAAGATGAAATGACTGAAAAGGTTTGGTGGTAATACGGTACGGTGGTATGTTTTCTTTTTGGATGATGGTACAATGGTATGTAGTATGATGGTATGTGGTAGTAACCCTAGTTGCCCCTAGTACCATCATCACATACCATCATAACCCCTAGTTGCCTGCATTGCTATCTTTCAACACGACTCAGGACTCAGTTCGAGTTTTCAACGAATGATGTTTCATTTTCAAAATAAAACTTTATCTGTCAGGTAAAAGTCTTGTCATCACTATATTCAATTGAACATAAATATAATAATATGTTACAGTCAATGGTTCGATCGGCCGAGCGAGCGGGCATGCGGATTCAAAAACAGTGCTCTGCGTATACAATCAGTCGAGAAATGAAGAGAAAAGAGCTCTCGGGCCAAGAAATCACCCGATATTCGACAACTCAAAGACAATCACTGATCTACAATTGAACACAACAACACGAATCACAGGACCACTAAGTAAGTAGGGAGAGGCACGTCGAATGGGCGGGGCGTGCGGGGGCGGGGCTTTAGATGCGCGTGACCTGGTCGTCGATGCGGTCGCGCAGACGGGACGCCTCCTCGCGAACCTGCTTGGAGCAGTCGCTGTCCGCCACGTGAGCCACTTGCTCCGCGATGCGGTCACTCTGAAGGAGAGAGAGGGTGAGAGAGAGAGAGAGAGAGAGAGAGAGCGTGATAGAAGAGGAGGGTGAGAGAGGGTGGAAAGGATGGATGTGTGTACTGACATTGAGTGCATCGAGTGCCCTGACGGCGGCCACCCTCGTCTCCTCCTCCTCGTGTTCCAGCAGACAGAGGAACGAGGACAGCAGGTCCGACTGCAGCTGACCGGAAGCAGACGACAGGTAGGAGTCTGGAAAAACGAGTCGTGACGACTATACATCGTTCTGAACAATAACATAATCTAGCAAGTGTATGTTCTTCACGTTTTATACCACATTCATCCTCACTCACCGACGAGTCCGTGCAGCACTCTGTCGTTGTGGACGAGTAGTAGGGCGATGTGTCTGAGTGTTTCGAGGGGTGGCACCACAGGCACCCTCTGCAGACGGGAGACCACATCGGCCGCCCGACGACCGCCCTGCGACAGCTGAGACGTCATCCACGCTGCAACACACAATCTTCACAAGCATAATATCGGAAGTTGTTCACTATTATGGCCTGATGATCTAGTATCAGTTCGCGCTTTTCCAAATATATTGCTTCTGAAAAGTTGACTGACCGTCGTGTGCAAGGTTCTCGACGAAGGGCGCGAAGGCGCGTCCGCGGAACAGACCGACAAAGTGGAAGACGGTGCACAGCTTGGGACGGTCGGAGTCCGAGACAGAGTCATCGAGGAGGGAGAGGAGGGAGGACGAGACACGGTCGACCAAGTGAGGGTACTGCACGCCCACGATAGGTTGCAGCTACAAGGGGAGAGGTGAGAGAGGTAGAGAGAGAGAGAGAGAGAGAGAGAGAGAGAGAGAGAGAGAGAGAGAGATGCTACCTGTTGGTTGACGGGCTGGTCGAGTGCTTCCATGGGTACGACGAGGGATGCCCTGAGGGGATAGCTGGCCGACAGCCAACACTCTTGCACCTCAGAGTCCGCCCCCAGTGAGGACAGCACTAGAAACATTGATAACTTGTATATGGTGTTTGTATATTTTGTGCCTGGCGCATATGATTCTTTATTTCGTTTCACGCACCATTGGTGATGTTGACTATCCTGGCGCCGCTGAGTCGGATAAGGTCATCCAGGGCGACCGTCTCCAGCTCCAGTCTCTTCAGCAACTCCGTCGACTGGTACACCAGGGGAGTGTCGAGAGTGGAGAGCTCCTGAAAGGATTGCGACTGTTCGTGAAACAAACACTTATATAAGCGAGAAGGAGGTAACGAGCACTAACTTTGTAAGAGAGAGCACAGTCAATGAAACCATGAATACTGTAATGCAGTATACCTTTAGCGCATTTCTCGTGCGTGTGAGATGATAGCGCGCGCACATATCCGTCTCCGAGTTGCCGGTGGCAGAGGGAGCGGCTGAAAAGAGAAGATTACATAAATCCTTGCAAGCACACTGCAGCACCATTCGACTCACCCTCGTCGTCGCTGGTCTGCCAGAACCGGTCGTTCTCCAGACACGCCCTCTCGACGTCCGTCGAATCGACCAGAGCCCCGAGAGACTTGCGCCGCTCTTTTAGCTGCAAACAACAAGCGTAGAGAAAATAGAGAAACACTCCAATTTAACGATAGCAGTGCAGTGACATCTTATATAAAAGGTATGCGTGACTCTCACCTGTCGGAATCTCCGCACGCTCTCTCCCCTCTCAACCGTCTCGAATCGTCGCTTGTCGACATAGGGTGAGACGTGCTGTCGCAGAGAGTCCACCCCGGAATCGTTCTCGGAACTGTAAACAAAGTGAATACACATGTTTTGTTGGATAGAAAATAATGTTCACTGAACCATTGAATACGAATGAAGGCAACAGGGTTATATATCATTGATGAAACGTATGTAGTATGTACTTTATAGAGGCTCACTTGTGATCGAGTAGCACGTTGTCGTCGAGGTCGTCGCTGGCAGTCGACGCGCCGCCCACGAACATCGAGCGACGGTGCGGACGAGACGACGTCACCGGCTGAAAATACACACACATTCCACCATCTTCAACTGAATTGCGTTGCACGATTTCACATGTTTCCAAATTACCGTAGACGTGAAACGTAGTGTTGCAACACTGGACAGAAACTTTAAAAAAAGAAAGAAGTCTACCTTGAGCACGGTCTCCCACTGCTTGAGTGTGTCGTCGAGTGCGGACAGCTCGGGGTACTTCCCTGTCAGTCTCTGTGTGCGCGGCCGACAGTCGGCAAGCAGCTTGAGCAGCGCCCGCGCCTCCTCCCCTCCGTCCGAAGACGACGACGAGATCGACGTGCCGCCAGTAGACGTCGCCGTCGAGCCGAAGCTAGAATGTACAATGCACATCGGTCAGAATCAAAGAAAAAAACTATCTGAAAGACTGAAAGCGTGAGCGTACCGCTTGTTAAAGGCGCGCATCGCCTCGGGGCTATTCGCAAGGTGTGTGATGGAGAGACTCTTCCTCTGAAGAGGCGGCAGACTGCGAGAGGGCGTGGGAGAGGAGGGAGACAGACACGTCGACCTGAAAGGAATGGTTAGAAAAGAGTGTGTTTGAGATAGAGAGAGCGAGAGAATGAGAGAGAATGAGAGAAATAGAGAGACGCACCGTCTGGGCAATGACGCCATGGCCTCGACGGAAGGGATGCTCTTGGATACATCGGAGAAGAGCGAGTCCATCATGGCAGTCGAGCTGCGCCACTGCTGCTGCTCCTTCGCTGCCAGCCTGGAATGAACAAGATATTGTACATCACGAAGAGAGATGACAATTACCTGGCGGCAGCGTTCCTCTTTTTCTCTCTGAGGACGACACGCGGTCTCCTGCCTGCGCCCACACTCTCGCCTCCCTGGCTGGTGTTGCTCTCACTGCTGGCAGATGAGTGGTGCATGGAGGGAGAGTCGCCAGCCGCAGCCGCTGCCGGACGCACAGATGCCTTCGAAGCGAGCAGAGGACTACACATATAACATTATATTGTCTTATTTCATCGAACAGTATTACCAATGACATAAATGAGAAGCACTCACATCCATGTGATGATCATCTGCAGTTTGATGCTGCCCATCTGGTTGAGGTCGATGGTGACTAGTTGAGACTGCGAGGAGAACAGTTCCGAGGGGTCGAACGAGCGCTCGTTGAGCGGCTTCGTCTTGAACAGACGCACCTCCGACACCTACAAACAGACATTGCACATGGCTCTCATAAACATTTGTACGATCTCAAGTAGCGATTCCTTTCGTGCGATCTCACCTTGACATCGACAGTGCTGTCCGTGGTACAGTCGAACATTGCGGTTACTTTGTCCCATTTCTGTTGTCGGTCCTGAAACATCGACGTTTGTAAAAGGAATGAAATGAATAGTGAGTCACTCACCTTATCCGTCTTTCCTCTCGACTTCCACTTGGTCGTCCCGTGTCGGATCTGCACCTCGAACACGTCACCGGGCGCGATCCGAGCGAAGCCGACGATAGCTGGAAGAAAAGGTGTGATTGTGACACAGATAAAGAACATGCAAAATTGAACATCAATGTGGTGAGCAAGAGCATTGCATGACAATTAACATACCCTTGATTTCGATCATGAGCCGTCCCATCATGCCCTGTAGTTCCATCTGGACAGATGGGTTGGCGGGTCGGCCCGTGATCGCGGCTCGCAGGTCGGTGATCGAAGAAGAGCGAGCTAGAAACAAAGGACCTCTCGCGTAATACCCTAGGACCTCTTGCGCAATGTATATATGGTTCAGAACTCGCAGCCCGACGCGAATCATAATACGGCCATGAGCCCTCGCAGACACATATACAAACAGGTATGCGGAACGGGATATTGGTTCGTGTTTTCGGCACTCATTGCAAATCGCCTGGATCAAAAGAATCAAAGAGTGCTCGGGGGGAGGGGGAGGGGATAACAGGTTGTCGGTGATGTTGCGAGAATTCAAGGTGAAAGTGGAATCAGCGACATCAGCACACTGGGAGAGGGGAGGGGAGGAAACGGGATGGAGGAGGGAATCAGTCATCCCGTTCCACTCGGGAGAGATACGACACAGTCGAGACAGAATGGATGCGTTTTGTGGAACGAAAAAAAATAGAGAACACCACGATTCATCGTCATACGAATGAGTCTATCAGATGTTCGATTCACATTCGCTTTCTTCACAGTAAAAGTAGGCGAAAAAGTGCGGTGAATTGAGGTCAGAACAAGTTGGAACAGGATGACGCCGCCTAATCGCGTACGTAGGGATGAGAAAGTGGAGTGGTCTCGCGCGTGCCTTTTCCCTCTCCTCTCTCTCTCTCCCTCTCTCTCCCTCTCCTCTCTCTCTCTCTCTCTCTCTTTCGCTCTCGGGCAGCTACAAGAAGGCGCCAAATCCGCCCTCACTCGGTGGGAAAACATCGTTTTCCGGTTTCGGCCGCGGGGGAAGAGTAGCCATAGCAAACAGTGGCCCTCTGCGAGAGAAAGAGAGAGAAAGAGAAAGAGAGGGGGAAGGGGGACGGCAAGAGGGTGACGAGTACACATGTCAGCAAACAGTTCTCTCTGATGATACGTGTCTCCAACACGAGAATGCCTAGATTTGCGTGTCGATAGAACACACTCGAATTAGAGCGCGAAACTGTGCGAAGAAATCGGTGAGACAGTGCGTGAGTGAATAAAAAGGAGAGGTAGACGGTAGACAGGGCGTTCCAAGGACAATGCGCAGAAATGGAAATACGACGGGGACATGTGGCGTATGCGTATCGGCATATGCATATAGGACTGCCGCCAACACTGTGGCATTCAGAAAACAGCAGCCAGCGGTCAGCAGCTACCTGAATGCAAACAGCGCCAGGGACATGCGAGAGAGAACGCGATCCGAAGAGAGGCAGACGGGGTATTGTATTCTTGAATAGAAAACGACTGTATAGAGGCAGGGAAGGGAGGCGCGAAAGAGACAGCCGAAGGGTGTGAATGGGTGTTGAGGGAGAGAGAGAGAGAGAGAGAGAGAGAGAGAGAGAGAGAGAGAGAGACGGGGTTGGCTGGAGGGCTGGAAAGGGGCATACTCGCACATGTTGTCAAGTGTACACGCGCTCGAATGTAGAGATTGCCTGACCATTCACATGAGAGAGACGTGATTCAGTATTCAGAGATTCAGAGACTGTGTCTAGTCACGCAAAACGTGGGTGATGATGCTTTGATCATATTGATAGCAAATACAAACATTCAGATGATGCTATTTTCAAAACGTAACCATATAGAACCGAGGTGAATGTATGGAAAAAGTAGTGGGACCGACCTTTAGTGTATCCGCCGCTCCTGTACTTTTCGAGCATCTTCTGTAGTCGCTGTGTGTGCGATTCGTATAGCTGGGCGGACTCTTCGGCGAGTAGCAGCTCCTAGAAATGCGAATCAACACTCACACCTTAATCCAATCTGATGATGACCATGCTGATCAAGTTCTAGAGGTATTCAAAGTAGAAGTAAATGGGAATTAGAACAGTGAATTATCTTAATCGTGTAGACTATTTTTCATTCACTAGAGGGAAAAGGAGGGATTTCGCGGTCGACAGTTTTTTTCATGCAATCAATCTGGCAACCTGTTCCCGCACCGAAGGCGAGAGGGGTGCAAGAAAAACGAAACCGCATTGTTGAAATAGAATGGGAGGTCGCCGCGCGTGGTTGGACTAATCACCTTTCGATTGCATTCAATCAAATGGGAACAGTGAACACGCGAGTGAAAGTGGCTGTTCTTGTTCTCCAGGATTCAACAATCGCTACACGCTACACGTCAACGAGTATACCCAGTGAGAGTAACTAATCATAGGACCCATCTCTCTCTCTCTCTCTCTCTCTCTCTCTCTCTCTCTCTCCTCACATTCTGCAGCTCCCTCTTGCTCTGGCTGTCTGCTCCCTCCACCTCCTGTCTCAGACGTCGCACCTCACCCGCATAGTACACTATGTACGACCTGAAACACACATCTTATTCTTTCATGGTGAGTAGTAAGTTTCCAATATTAACGTATTAGAATGGGAGAACTAATAGTATAGTACACACTGTATAATCTAGTATTAATGATACATATAAAACTCTCGAATTTGACGTGATGTTTTACGCGAACAATGAAAAAGAAACATGTTGAAAAGCAACAAAAATGTTTAAAACATAATGACCGGAAAAAACACCCCTTGTTTCTTAATGGATTGGCTAGGTTGCACGACTTGTACATTGTATCTACTGATTACTTATCCCACTGTCCACTCACCGGAAGCCCTTTGCGAGGGCATCGAATAGCTGGTCGACCCTGCCGTCGCCTCCAGACGGAGCCATCGACACACCGGAAGGACCGAGCTGCAAGACACACCATACACACTTAATGTACATACGATACAAATACGATAGAATAGAGTGCTGGAAATGTGTTTAGTTTTAGTAGAAGTGATACGATACTGTGGATGGAGAGTAAAATAGTAGAAAAGTGAGAAAGTGGAGAAGAAGTGCTTCATTCGGACAACACATCGAGCTGTACAATAAGGCAGACAACACATCTAGGACAGAAAAGTGGCTAGACTATGCGCGATCCAGAGATCAACTTTCATACAGAAAGACGAAACGGAGAAGTTATGATACTTTGGAACGACTAGACAAACTGTAAAAAGAGGACAAACATGTTTACGATGTGCAAACATACATAATAATAGCTGTAGCTGAGGCCTTGAAAGCGCATTTCGCATCTAGAGTGTGTGGTGATGGTTAATGGCGACATTAAAAAAACATTTCAAAAAGAGACATTACATGCTTCTTCAAGCGGAAACAGGATTCGATTCGAGTAGGAATAGTGTAACAGTAGATTGGAATCGCGCCTTGGTGAGAAGAGAGAGGGAGAGAGAGAGAGAGAGAGAGAGAGAGGCAGAAGTACACAAACACTTGGCATAATGTGTGCCCACTCTCTCACCTTTCCCTTCCCCCACACACAAACACCTCTCTCGCACTACGAAACACAATGATATTCTCATAGGCGGATATTGTGAGCAAACAATGGATAATATTGCGCGAATGCGTGCATTGTATAGAAAATGAGAGATCCGCTGCGGACCTGGGGTAAAGAAGGGCCGAGTAAACAATCATCTGTTCGAGCAGTAAATTCTAACCAGATTAGAAAAACACCGCGATACAATTGCTCGAGGTTACCATAGAGATGTCTTATCACGAATGGAACGGCGCATTGAACAAGCACAAAACGGCAAAGGTTATTCGATGTGCATTTATCGAATGATTGCCGGCTGCTCGAACAGGCTTGATTCTTGATTGCTATAAGAAGTACGGGCGCGTGTAGGTATTCACAGTTTATGATATTACAAAAGAAGCAATGCAATGAGATTCGGAGCGAGACAGTACGCGAAGAAAGGAGATGTAGAGAAAATGCAATGTGAGAGAGTGTGTGATATGGAGAGAGTCAGGGAAGACAGCCGTCGGCGAAACGAGATGCGAACAGGATCATTCTGCGGGCAAATGGCATCTCTTATGTGATAGTTTACAAGGCGACATCTCTGTGGAGTGTGATGTATAGATACAGAAAGCAGGAGAGAAAGAGGGAGGGGAGAGAGAGAGAGGAAAGAGAGTCAGTCGCAAACAGACAACATCCGAACAGGTAGAGTGAAATTAAGCAACATCTCTCATGAACACAGAATGGCTACAACATGAAATGATTTTCGTGGGATAGTGGATGAAAATGAGCGAACGCGGCGAAAATATGCGAATGTCTCGAGAGTGCGAACCTGCCCCTCTCGAGTACCCGGGTGGACACTCGAAAGATTACCCTCTCTGTCCCAAACGCCACGATTTGCATATGCTTCCGATCGATAGAGAATCGCGAATCAAAACAAAAGCGGATATCACAAACCACTTGGCCTCAAAAAAGATGGGGAAAGTGAAAGAAGAGAGCACATGAGTGGCTGGCCGCCTCTCGAAACGTATTGTCAGGGGTATCGGCTCCCTATTGGGAGAGAAAAAAGAGATGAGAGGGAGAGGGGGATATGGAAAAGGTGTGGTCACATAGCGGTGTCGCGTTTCTCTCTCTTACTCTCTCTCTCTCTCTCTCTCTCTCTCTCTCTCTCTCTGTCGTAATTATGTAGATCTTTGTTGGCGATTCGTGCTCGAAGGTCATACGATTTTTGCGAGATACATGGGAAATGGAAAACGAGACAGACAGTCGCTACGATGACCTCACCGATTCCCATCTCAAAGCTATTCCCGCGAATTTATTTCGCATGAAAACCAGGACGATGAATGTAAATGCAACGACGTTCCCAGGATTGGATACCTAGGAGATTTTATAAGGTGGAACGATATGGAAAGAACGCTTCGACTGCGCTTGCATGGGAATCGGCTTGCAAGTTTCCACACGCGAGCTTCTTTGAAGCAGCGGAAGTATAATCGAAGTGACAGAGAGAAATCGAAAAAGCTATGAACGCAATAGGAGAAAGCGGAAAGGGCATCCCACCGCGCACGGATCAGTTGCACAATTTACAGCCGTCCAGGAGTCCAGGTGTTCTCATTTGCTAATCACCTGTCATATCGATCGATAATCTGATCAGTCGATCAGCTGACCGCGCATGTGAAGCATGCAAATGCTGTGGGATAGAGCGCACGAACACAAACAAACAGCGCTGATTCGAATAGATAATGCTATGCGAACAGAAGAAGAGAGAGAGAGAAAGCAAGCACATGCACACAAAGCAACCCCCGTTCGTTTTCCTCTTTTCCATGGCAAAGCTGATCCGAAAATTGGCGGGGCGACCGTAAAGGGTGACCCGCGCAGAGCCACCGGCACAGTCCCACGGATCAGACAATGAGGTGTCGTATACACTCGCGTCACCCACTTGTTTCCACGACGAGCCGCGGCGTGCCTCGCGCATCCCAGCCGGAGAGAGTGAGTCGCGCGCGCCGCGACACGCGCGCAAACACGCGCGATTATCGCGGTATTAGGTGCGAAGATGATTTTGAGTTTTACAAGACGCAGCAGCCGGAAGCGCGAAAGTGTGAGACCGGATCAGAGAGCGAGAGAGTGCGTGCGCGGATTGAGAGAGAAGACTCGAGGGTACGTTGTTGTGAGAGAGCGTGGAGTACTACGCTACGAGACAGGCACAGCGATGCTGACACATGAACACAGAAGGAAGGGGTGGATGGGTCTACCTGTGAGAGGCTGTTGGTGGAGGAGTAGTAGTGCTTCTCCTGCATTTGTCGCTGGAGGAACGCTCGCGCCGAGGCTGGCTCCATGGTCGCGAAGCGGCTGCAACATTCATGTCATATTGAACTTACACATATACTGTCAGATACGAGGCAGCAATTACTATAGGTTTTGCGGTGCGCGATCAAGCGAACATATGAGGTCATACATTTCTCTCTTTCTCAGACAGAGCAATGTTCCAGGCGTTCTTCTGAGTGAGAGTTCGCAGAGCGTACACCGATTGACCTCCGTCCATTGACGCCTTTTTGCAGCGAGCCTTACATAGTCGGCGGATTTGCGCAGAGGCTAGTGGACTCCAAAATACCACACTAGACGCGTCTCACCGAGAGAATGAAGGTGGCTACGGTCTGATTCACAGAGTGCCCGCTCACCGTTCATATTCCATATCACCGCGAGACTGTCTTCCGAGGGTGGCATACTCTCCCGATGCCGGATCAGCCATACTGTGAAAGTAGGTGTTTCTAGAACTGGGGTGATCAGAAAGAGAGAGGAGGGGCTATCGTTGTACCTGGGCAGTGTGGCGGCAGAGTCGGCGGCCGTCCTGTATTGCCGAGGCATGCTCGCGTATCCATTGGACTGATAACCTCCAGGCGTCCCCTCATAGGCACGCTCCGACTGCTGCTGCTCCATGTAGCTGAAAACAACAAGTGCAAAAGGGAATTTGGAGTAACGGGTTGTATTGTGGTTCGTGATGTTCCCTATACCCGACGAGTCGAGTTGACACTGTTCTCATCAGAAGCATCAAAACATGTACAAAAACGTCACTTATAATGAAAGAGTGTCTACCATCTAGCTGCCTTGATGTGTCAGTGTCAGTTGCGGAATGGAAAAAGAGAAGGTAGTGAGAGTGGAAAGGGAGAATGTGCTAGTGATGCGTACCGTCGCGCTCCCCTGGGTGTCCGCGGCGTCGGCTGGGCGACGATCGGCGACGGCGGAGCCATCGGGTCGTCGTCTTCAGAAGGCGCGAGCTACAAAACTCCCAAAACTACTTGCAAACTTGATTGACAACAATAAAAATAAAACCAATCATATAGTTGAATAGCAAAAGCTGTGTGAAACACCACAAACATAAAATCTGCACGATTACATACTTGCGAAAGAGGCTTGGTTTACTATACGACGTGAGTGATAGTCGGCCAGAGATGCAAGAGCCTGCGGGGTTGGAGTGGCGAAATAAACATGGGAGTGCTACACCCTAGGCGGGACCTCTGACTCAACTCCCGCAAAACTGCCAAGACGCGCTCTCAAAAGAAGAAGAAAATGAATCAACGTATCGCACTTTTTATTATTTCATAGTACTTGTGTACGTTCAGTTATATATAATACATAACGAAATTGAAAACGATATCTAGATGTTTGAGAATCTTATCTAAAACGGAAATGTTGACGCGGCCACTGTTTATAGGTGGGCGGTGGAGTGTGAACTCCGTGGTTATCTATCACATATCAGCTCACGCGCCAAAAAGTACGATGCGCCTATCGCCAATTTGGGGGTGATGAATCAGGTGAGTGAGTCACTGGCCGAGCCGTTCGCACGCTATCCTATCACAATCACTGTGAACGACGCGGTCTGCCATTCAAGGATACGACAGATCGTCAATGCATCGGTATGCGTTACTTTACCACACAAAAGAAGGCGCTGTCAGAATCGGCTCGCGTTTCGAAGGACTGTTTGTGCAATCACCTAGTGATTAGGAGATTAGCGAAAAACAAATGAGAAAAAAAATATGATGATAAGAGAGAAACAATACGTGAGCATACGCATTGCCCAAAAATGAGTCGTCTTGATACTATTGGAATTGGAATCTGGAAACCATCTCAAATAGAGAGGTACATGAAGAGGTGCGTTAAGGACTGCATAGGTTTGGAGAGAGAGCATGTGAAGAGGCGCGGGCAGAGGAGAGGAAGCGGTGAACACACACATCTAATGGCCCGAGACGATATCAAGTGATAGACAAATACGGTATGTGCAGCCAGCCGGCCGGCACGCCACGGTTATCAAAGGCATGAGAGAGAGGAGGGGAGAAAAGAGAGAAAGACAGAGAGAGAGAGAGAGAGAGAGAGAGAGAGAGAGAGAGAGAGAGAGAAGCTCACCCAGGGCGCCGTTCCCCTGTAGCGTTGTTCGGGCGTTGAGGTGAGCACTGTATGTCGGCGTGCGAGACTCGCCATCTTTCGGCCGAATTTGGACACGGGATCCTACAATATGAACGTGTGGATCAATGTTCCAAAACGCGCATCCACGAATCGCCAAAAAAAGGTTATCGCGCGAACGCATCTCACGCCTTGACATGGTTGGACATGGTGTTTGTGGAATCCCTACTTCTGTGTGGAATACTAACTATGTTTCTGGACAGGCCACAAATAGTACATTGACTCTATGTGGAATACAAACACACCTTTAGCTTTCTCGGCAGAGTGCTCGTCTGACTGGTTGGTTGTTGTTTTGGCAGCTGGTAGAACTGTTTTCGAGGTCCGGAGACTTTCTGAAAAGTAGTGCCGCGTGAGAAACAAATGGCTGAAGCTGTACGCTTTTTTTTTCTTTGAAGTAGTAGTGAACGGGTCATTCCGAGTAGAAACGACTGACCTCTCTTCTTTGAAACGTGCCTGTGGCCGAGTTGTTCGGAGGCTTGCGCGCTTCCGGATCCGCCGATACTCGATGCAACTCCTCGAGGGAGGGAGACTCAACTGAAAAAAAGAGAGTTTGTTTTTCAACATAACCATCAATTCTGCAGAGTTTATGGGAATCAGCACGACACTATTAAAAAGCTATGACACGACACTTTTTAGAATAGCGAACGCTGTGATCTTGAAGAAGTTTGTGTCCACGAGCAAACGAGCATCGGAGAGACTCAAAAGGCAATAACGTGGCTGCGTGTCAGCTATAAACCCTGTGTGGACATATCAAATCACACACTCGATTCACTGAACCAATACGATGTATTGTTGGCATAGAGAGGGGGAACTCCGCCGGCACAAATAGCCAAATAATCCGCTGCGCAACGCGGCATTTGCATGCGAGAGGGGGTGTCATAAAGAGTGAGAGGGGTGAGAGAGCGCGGGAACGCAAGAGATCCGAGGCAGTGGAGGCAACGGTATCGATTGATCTCGCCGATCGTTATCTAGCGAGGAGGATCGAGGGGAGTGATATGTGGGTGGTCAGTGTGCGAAACTGTTAGTGTGATTGACGGTCGAATCGGCTGGTCGGCTGGCCTTGACGGGTGAAAACTTGTAGAGAACCAGCGCATTGATATCAATGTCTGCCCGGCTAACGACAATAAAACCGCGTACCGACAGAACCGCGACGGATCGCTCAAGTGGCCCGGAAACGCATCCATGCAAACGTATGGATGGCCATTATCACCCTACTGGAGCGGTCTCACGGAAGAGTGGGCGAATACAATGCTCATACAAGGACATGAGAGGAGCGACCACAAACAGCGGTTGACGAGCATAACACCCATAAACGATGGGAACGAGGGCTTTGACCTTTAGGGTTGTTTGCCGAGCTGGTACGTTTCAGATAAGCATGATAGCGTTAGGTTGCAATTGCAATCAACTGATATACCACAGCCGGCGCCTAGCCAGTTTTTTGATTACGGTTTTTTTTGGCAATGGGACAAGAAAGGGCAAAGAAGAGATGGAAGGGATGTGATTTTGGCGCGCTGGCAAGGTGACATGGAGATGAGAGAAGAGAACGGTAGTTTGAAGGTGAGAGTGTGCCTTTGACAGATGACAGTCGTCGTCGGACGGGACACGCGACGATTGGTCCTTGACCAATGCAAGAGGACGAGACTCGCTCACCCCTCCTCATCTTGTCGGCGTATGCGCGGGCGTCGTAGCTGATCGATCGGGTGGACGAGGTGGAGGCGTGGCGCTGCAGCGGAGATGGCGGCGGCGAGTACTACAGATAACTCTCTTCCTCTCCCCTCTCTCTCTCCCTCTCTCTCGTTCACTCACCACCTCCGGCGCTATCCACTCGATGCGACTCGAGACGCCGGTGTCGAGGTTGCCGCAACTGAACCAAAAATGTTGAAGAAATTACATATATGATAAATGCAATGGGTTTCTCATTCTAACACTCACTACGTCCTGCGCAGCGGCATGGTTGACACTGAGAATGAGTTTGGAATCAGAACGAGGATTGGGTTAGGGAACGTGAAACCCGGATAGACCAGGATAACGATGGGGGATTGTGAGTATATCGAATTGGCGGACACTGGTCAGAGTGACAGTACTGTCCGGATAGCCAGTGCGCACTCAGCCATCTATAACCTCGACAGTCAATTAACGCGTCTCTCTCTCTCTCTCTCTCTCTCTCTCTCTCTCTCCGTATATTCCCATAATCACGAGTGACCGCGAATCGTGATTGTACACGGCGTCATAGAGTTATAGTTATACTGAGATTACAGTACGTAACCGAAAATTTGCATACGACAATAACAATGTGAGAGTGAGTGGGGCACAAAAATCGAGAGGGTCTCTATCGCAAACCGAGACGGCAATTTTCGGATTGTCTCCATTCGCAGTGTGTTTTCGCTTTCTACCACACACTTTCCGCACAATGGAATATGGTACGAGACGTGATACCTGGATCCGAGCCGCCGACTGCCCCATCGGTCGCGCATCTCTCGAAGAGGGAAAGGCGGAGAGGGAAAACCCTTGACACAGTAACTCACGCACGCGTAGAAAAGCACTTATCACGTCGCGATGCAATGAGAGATAGATCAGTCGATCGGGCGTGGATTTGCAATATCAACAACGCGGGCGACGTCACTGGATGGTGTGTGTGGTAGTGTTTGATCAAGCAGAGCGGATATCGGACGCAGTGAAATAGCATCGCCACAACACTGTTCCGTGTTGAGAAACACCAATAAGCATATGACGGAGTGGAAATGATAGTTATGTTCGTAGAGCGGCGGAGCAACGCGGAAGCTACGCCGAGCAAGTGGCACTGTAATGCTCGGGGGAAAGTGATAGGGATATCGAGAGTGGACACACTCCGCCAAGTGCAAAAGAAGGGGAGAGCGGGTGCGAAAGAAAAGTGTCTCCAGGCTGTCTCACTCGAGAGTGCTCGCAGATACCAGCCCTCAAGCGACGAAAACCATCACTCCCTCACCACCTCTTATCCACGCTGCGTCTCTTCAATCGCACACTCTCGCGCGTTGTCGCACGCCTGCGCTCTCGTCAATCGCGCACTCTCTCGCCCTGTCTCGCAGTCTGTGAGTCTGCGATCTGGCGGCTATCGTCTCCGGTTCTGGAGAGTTGATTTCGATCAGGAGGCGAGACTCGGGATGAATCGCGTGAGAGAGAGAGAATGGTGTTCCACTTGAGATGATACAAAATGAGAGGAGAGTGGAATACTGGTAGTGGCCGAGAAGTATTTCGAGAAGTGCGTTGACAACGTGTTACAGCTCACCTGTTGCTCAACCTCCTGGCCGCCTCACTGAGGTCGGATGTTTTCGGGGTGGTTTCCGAGAAGACGGAGTCGTTGTCGAATGCATCACAGGAAGCAGTACACGACGCCTTGTACGCAGAGTCGAACGAGGAGGAACGCGTGCTGGGGAGAGGGTGTAGAGATTCAAGGAGAAAACACAAAAGAGAGAGAGAGAGAGAGAGAGGAGAGAGAGCTGGCCTACCTGCAGCCACCTTCCTCCACTATAGTCTCCTCCTGTGGTTGCACCGACACGGACACTTTCTGAATGGATGAGTGTTGACAACGATTGCGAGCGGTTCAGTGGTCTCTTTTCGCACCTTCCTTCCATTTGTCGGTGTCGCTTTCCTCCGTGGCGGGTCGCTCAACGACAACGACAGCGGGATCTTGTTCGTGCACTGTAAGAGCTACGTCATGAAACCACGAACAAAGCGATCCTTCAGTATACGAGCAATCGTGGAAGAAAAACAGGGGGAATGTTCACAGTTAAGAAAAGGGGTGAATGTTCACAGTAAAGGGTGAATGTTCACACAGAAAAAAGGGTGAATGTTCACAAAAAAGGGTGAATGTTCACAAAAGGTGGGTACGACGTACCCACCTTCTTTTCGCTGCACTTCTCGGACGTGTCTTTCGTTGAGTTCTTTGTCTTCTCTCTCTTCTCATAGTCTGCTCGATGTCGACTGCAGTTATGCGCGTGCTCTATGTGGAAGTCGATCAGCTGAAACATGAGAACTCAGAACTCATGGTACATTTTCTATATATTTATGCTTTTTGCCATGCTTTTGCAAAACGTTCAAACTGATGGCCAACCGATAACTTATAGGAATAAGTGTATCTTTGCAAACCTGGTTTCTGAAGTTTTCATTTCTCTTTCGCGCCTCCTTGGGCGATTCGCCAGAAAAGTAGACGATAGGATACACCTACAAACATGCATATTATCGTGTGACCGGGTTGGCCAAGTGGATAGCGTCACAACTTGCTAGTGAATGGTCGCTGGTTCGATTCCCCTCGCGGGCAATTGTTCTACCGAATTCCACTACCTCCCGGTGGGCCGCGTAAACCCACTCTCACCCTCTGAGAGCCCTACCATCGGCTGCGGCAGTCTTTCAAGATCTTCTACCACGCCTCGCATCCGGAATCAGGCTGATAAACAAACAAACAAAACATATTATCGTAAGTTTAGACACTGGAGTGTTTACTATACAAGAACAGCCGCAGATGTCGGGTAAGAAACGATAACAAACAACATCACCTGCAGATAGAAGGTGAATACGGGAGTCTTACCAGCTGGTGAATTGGCTGCGGTCTCCGGACGAAACACGTGGGGTCTATTCGGTCAGCGATGGGCAGTGGATAGAGTCTGGCGGTGAGTGGAGACAGGCGGGCGAGGTCCATGGGAAATGGATTCTGGACAGACTGGAAAAAACAATACTTGTTGTGTCTACGTAGATACAACTTATCACAGAAAACAAACCAATTGTTGAGGTGGAGCAGCACTGGGAGCGAGGTAGACGGGGTGAATGGACATGGCGACAAAGCTGAGTTTCCAACCAGTCAGTTGCACACGCAACAGTCAGAGTCTGTTCCACACCAGGTTACTGCGTTGATGTTGAAGCGGTGAATTGGCGTCGTCTCTGGCCAACGAAGCTTATCATAACACGATTGCCAAGGTGTGAGCGGCAGCGACTGTCGGCAACAAACAACGTGAACATTACGACGCAGAACATACTACTACATAGTGACAGGCAATCAATCGAGAAATGGTCAATTCGAGAATAAGTCGTCTTGTCTCGTGAACACCGGCAAAACACGCGCTCTCCGAACAATCACAATTCGAGAAGTGAAAAAGGCTGGGGAGACATAATTGCGCAACGCGAGAATGCGATGGAATATGATAACGACAAACAAACCGGAACGGTAACAGCTTAACGACATGAACCATGTGAACTGAACACAATTAACAGATGTACGCGCCAAAAAAGTAAAAGATAATTAAACGCAATTTGCATATCTGTGGTGAATGTGAATGGTGGTCTGGTCGCCGGCTAATGTGTCAGCTTGTGAGGACACTCGAACCGTGCGCATTGTGCATACAAACAGTCACAACACGCACCCTTGGAGAGCGTGTGTGGGTGGGAGACCGTGATATATCTCTGAGGGGACTAATTCATAGCTTTGCAAAATGCGTGGATTCAACTTGCGCAAGCATACATGCGACTGCCTTGAACGAGGATTATGTGCTGCCGATTATGATCCGCCGTTGTTTCAAAGAAGATTTCCCATTTTCCATCTTTCACGCTCACTCACTCAGTAAATCTAATCGCACAACTAGCATCTAGACAGGAAGCAAGCAATTTTCTATCGTTCCTGAACATTATGATTGTGCGAAAACATTGGCTCTGCCAAACGATTCAACAAGAAATGGCGTATTTAAAGATCAAAGGCAAGCCGGTGAAAGATGTGTAGATTGGATTAGGTACTTCCGGGGGCGCTTTTCCTCCGGCCCTCCTCTCACGCATTCACTCAGCGCCACTCTCAATTTTGGTACTCAAGAGTGTGGTACTGACTTTTCGTGTTCTCGGATTTTGGAGTGGAAACAAAGTGAGGCAAAACAGCGCCGCCGTGCGCCGCCCGCGAGAGAGCAGGCGCGATCGAGAGAGCGCAGGCATGTCTACACACTTCTTTTTTCTGCCATGTCGTGCATGACTTCAAATATAAATTTGTAGTGTTCATAATATATAATATGATGCATAAGTTATGTAGTACACACTTATGAGCATTATATTCTGAATGGGAATTGGGAAAAACTGCTATGTTATGAACAATTTTTTATCACACTTCATGACAAGATTTTTATTTATCACATTATTCACTATCAGAAAAGAACGAATCACTACTCATCGGACTGCATTATCATGAATTGAGATTGAGGGTGAATGACTCGCACTAGAACTAGAATGGAGATCGAACTCGACAAAAGTATACCGGTAGTAAGTGTGACAGATATGCATTCTGGACAAACGTTAAACAGTTCGAGGAACGTTGTCAAAACATTGAAGAGGTAATCACGCACTCTCCAGCAGCTTCTCTGAAATTATTGAATAACACAACATAGAATAGATTAAATAGAAACAAAATTGACGTACCATTTTTGTGGAACCAGGATTGGACCATTTGCTGCGACCTTCTCTTGATAACAGAATCGTTGTAGAGAAATTGCAAGCCATATACGACAGCGAAAATAGGGAAAATACAAGCACCAAGCTCCTGAAAAAAGAGTGTCAATCTCTCTCTTTCTCTTTCTCTGCGCTCTTCTCCCCTTCTCTCTCTCTCATTCTCTCTCTCTCTCCCTCTCTCTCACCGTCTGCGCTCTGGTCAGGACAGTTCCATTCCTCATTTTGTGTGCGTTGAATGCGTCCCATAGAAACATGGAGAAGAAGCACACACCGAGAACCATGTGAAGAGGCTGAACGGCGATAAATGACTAGATTCTGTTCACACGTCTATTCAACCTTTGACCCCCCCCCTCTTCGGTGGAGAGACGCATTCGAAATCCTTTCACTGATTGCATATTTACATGCAACATGCAAGTCCTTTTCCAGTATTCTTGAGCAAGTCTCACATAAACCTTCGCATGTTTTTTTGTATCAACTGTCAAGCAATGAGCAATGTTCGTATTAGACGAATGTTGTTTTTCTCGGATCTCGGTACGGCACCCGTTTTGCAGCATGGTGGTTTTTCAATCATGTTGTTGCACTAACCGTTCACGCAAGTTTACTTTTTTGTGAAAAGTTTGAGTGTGTTCATACCTGTAGTAGCCGGCACGTCTTGATGTTCTCGGATATCTGGAACCGTGTCGAGATGGTTCTGTAGTGATGCTTCACGTAGTCGTCGTTTCGATCCCGGTTCATCTGAACACGCTTATTTTTGAACACATGGGAACGTTAAAATTTCTACCATGTACCATGTTCGCACTCGCTCTGGAAAACAGAGCATGCCGAGGATTTATTCGCCACACATTTTCAATTATTTGTTTTTTCTCTCACTGCCTATGTTTTTCTTCGTTTTTGTTTCAAGGAATTCGCCATAATTCGCGGTCATGCGTGCATTTGAAAATTGTGTGTCGTGCCAGTCTCTTTGCTTCTCTTTCTATCTCTCTCTATCTATGTATCTCTTTTTCCCTCACCCTTGTGAGCAGGAAGAAAACTCCGGCGAAGATGAACATCGAAAAGCCAGATATGAGAGGGCACACGTGCCTCCCGAACACCGCACTCCACGTGGGCGGGGCCGGAGTAGGCGTGGTCTCAGGAGACAGAAATCCGCCGAGCCACAGAAATATCATAAACGGCAACCACTGAAACAAGTTTACTGTAACTGTGAACGCGTCGACTACAATCTAAAAATCAGGTGAAAAAAACCGACTACAGTTTTTTTCTAGCGTTCTCAAGAGACGTGACTAAAGTTCAGTTTTGTACAGTCATTTCCTAGTAACCGACCTTTACCATAGTTGTTTTTTTGCTACTTCTCAGAATACAAGACTAATCAGTCATGTATTCACTCATTTTTCACGCTGTTCAAATACCAGTACGCGGAAATGTCACACTACGTCGTAGGAGCATGTAGAATCACTGTTTCTTATATATACGTCAAGCACAAGATTCATCAGTTTCGAACTAAGCATCTTTAGCTCAAGGTTTTTACGGTAGTGAGATGATTTGTCCTCAACTTCTACAGTACACTGAAGGTGGTGTATTTTCTGGTTTTCGAAGATTGAACAGGAATGTGAATTTTTTTTTAAAGTTGCATTTCCGTCAATTTATTGACTCGAAAAAGAGAGAAACTGATTTGCGAGTCGACTATAACGTGTCTCGTTAATAATACATAAAGCAAGTGAAATTCGCACGGACATTCCATGTACTCATTCCACGTCTACTCTACTCGTTTGTCACATTTCTTGAACGATTACGATGTTATGGGAAATAGGACAAGAAAGAGAGGAAAACATCAAGCAAGAGAGAGAAAGAGAGGGAGAAACAAGAAACAAAGAGACAAAGAGAGAGAGGGAGAGGGAAAGAGAGAGAGAGAGAGAGAGAGAGAGAGAGAGAGAGAGAGAGGGAGAGAGAGAGAGAGACGCACCACAACTCCAGCCATCTTGATGAGTGCCGGCTTGGCGGACAGCGTCTCGTAGTGGATGTAGTTGATCGTGGCGTAGAAGCGCTGAAGCATCGTTTTGTTCAAACAAAACAGAAAAGAGCGTGAATCGGTGTCTAATAACCAGAGAGGCGCCTACCTCTGTAGCCGCTCCCATGGAGAATGCAGCGAGTAGAAGGGCGATGGGCGCGGGAAACGGAGTCACAGCACTCGTCTGCAATGTTCGTATGTGCAAACACACAGTTGACTACTCAGTTGTTCTGATCACATATCACTACTCCATCTGTCAACTCTCACTTCTCTTTCTTTCGCATGGCTTCTCTGCATGCACCTGGCGTGTGTCAGAGTCACATGCCTGTTGCGTCACGTACAGCCAAACATACCCGCCGACAAAACGGTGGGAACACGAATACAATCCAAACTAGGAAACTGTAACACGCGACTAGAACGTCACGAATTGTTGTAGTCAACCTTGATTGTTAATATGTGACGCATTACTGTAGTAAACTCAATTCAACCAAGAAGAGAGAGCGAGAGAACGAGAGAGAATAGTGTCAACGCGGAAGTGGTGGGTACGTACCATTGCGGTGCGGTCTGTGATGGCGTTGAGAGTGGCGCACAGTTCGATTGCCGTGGCGAGCAGGATACATGCGACGGAGTTGATGGCGAACGCCCTCAGATGGTCGTGGAACGCCTGGTAGCGACGCAGCGTCTCCAGAAGAATCCTGCACACATGCTTGCTTATACCGTACTACTACCTTTCTTTCCACGCATGAGTATAATTTTTGTTCGCAATCAGTATGAAATGTTTGCCTTTGAAACTTTTTTTAATGTTGCGCACCTTCGGCGACACAATGCATAACTAATCCTTTGCAAATCCGCCATTGAAAGGTGCCTAATCCTATGAATACGGATCAGAAGTTAGCATTTGCCAAAGACCGAGTGCATGGAAGCGATGTCCTGATCTACAGTACCACCTGTTTCTTCTACAATTGTTTGTACTATTTAATTGTTGTTTGCGTCATCTGCTCAACCCACAAGTGATAAACGCAACTGTGCATTGAGTTGTGCTATGGTTTCTTCATTTACTGTAGAGAATGTGAAGGGAAGTACTGACCCGTTGACGAGGAGAGAGAGGATGCAGAGTGCAGCTGCGAGGGCGAGCACGCCGGCCTCTCGGAGTCGGTCGGCGGCCGACGGAAGCGGGTCCTGCCACACCGACGGGGGCACAGCCAGCGACGCACGCATCCTGTACATGCTTGTAGGTGAACGAGTGCCGACTGGGCCCTAGTGGGCGGTTCCACTGGGCGCTCATCTCGAGCGTGGGAAGGCGGCGAATGGCGCGTTGCCATGGGGGAGAACAAGAAACAAGAAGTACACTTTTTAGTCCATGCATTCCAACAAGAACAACGTTCTCGTTCAAGTAGCGGCTAGAGTGGATTCTCAGCCCTCATCAGTTTAGTTTCCGGTGTACTGTTCTGGTTCCTCAAAATGGTTCTAGTTCCACAAACCTCGACCCAGTTTACTTTCCCAACTGCAGTCGTTTTGTGGACAAACCGATTTTGAAAGAAGAATCGGGGACAACAGTCAGATGTGCTCGACAGGATCAGATTGTGCGCGCTCTAATCGTAATGAAATGTTTTGAGCGAAATTGAGCAAAAGTGGTAGTCGACAAAAATCAACAAAAAATACGTGAAGCTTAAATTACCAGCTGAAGCAGCCCGTGGTTGAACCAAATTTTTGTCAAGCAGAATCGGGTAATGTTTGTAGAAGATCTATTTGACCTATCAAAATTTAGCTTCCTCTAAAAAAAATTGATTGGCCTTTGCGACATATCAATCAAAAGTGTGGTTTTTTTCCTGATCCTCTGGCACTCTGTTATTTCCGGAAGATTTTCTTTAGCCCATCATCATTACATCATTCCAATGTTTCAAAGGGTAAACATGCATTCTGAAAATTGAAGGGTCAAAACAGCTATTTCGAGGAATTCTCTCTAGCCACCTTTTCGAGCAGATATAAGACGTGTATTCTTGTTCCAGAGAAGAGAAGAGAGAGAGAGAGAGAGAGAGAGAGAGAGAGAGAGAGAGAGAGAGAGAGAGATAGATAGATACGAGAGAGACGAGAGACGAGAGAGATACGAGAGAGAGACGAGAGAGACGAGAGACGAAAGAAAGAGAAAGAGCATAACATGAACGGGAAATGACCGATGGAAAGTAAAAGGTACAGTGATTCGAGTTGCCTGCGTCACAGCGAATGCAATTACACGCGATTGAGAAAGGCTAATGTACTTGGTATATCAGTAATAGTTTGACTTCTCCCACCAACCTACTCTTCACTAGAAGTAGAGTACACGAGCAAATCAGAATATGACGATGTGAGGACAGTTAAGGAGGAAGACCGTCGACGATTGCACTACGGGTTTCAGACGACATCACAGAAGACGCAGTGGCAGAGCGTCAGACACACACACCACGAGAGAGTGTGCAGTAGTGAGATAGTCAGACTCGGAAGTATGAGAGAGAGAGGCACGTGCGGCGTATTGATTCGCGGGATGAAAGGAGGGGCGGGGCGATAAAGGAGGAAATGCTAGAATAGCTTGATTAAGGAGAGACAACGGGAAAACGAGAGCGCGCAGACAGGTAGCTTGTTTTGACGGACGGATTATACTCACAAGCAAATGGCATCAGGTCACCCCCCCACAACTCGCTATGTTTTGATGGCATCTTGTAGGCATGCCCCATACCAAGCCCTAGCCAAAATAAAAAAAAATCTCGAAGAGTACCGGAAGTGCCCTAATTAAGCATCGGAAGTTTACATGCATTCTCGTGCGCGATAGGTCATTGCGCATGCCATCTCGAAATTCGGACAGTGTAAGAACGGTTCAGCGGCCTAGTGGCTAGTGAGCTAACTCATAAGTAGTGATGACCAAGGTTCGGTCCCGGTCGGTGCAAAACGCTTTGTCAAATTTGAAACACTTTTTTTAATGAAAAAACACAAGTATTGGATCAAATACAAATAAATTTTTTCAAAAATTATTCGAGTTATTCAAAGGCTCTCGTGTGTTTTATTTTGAAAATCGATGACAGAATGTCTTATTCTTCCGCTCCGCAGTCCATTCATACTCTAATAGTGCAAGTAAGAATAAAAAAAAACTAGTTGAAGATCAAAGTTTATTCATTTTTCATTTATCATGTGAGGACTTGTGCAAAAATGTGTTTCAAAATCGACAAAACGTTTTGCACCAACGGGGACCGTACCTTGTTCACCACTACTTTTGAGTTAGCTCACTAGCCACTAGGACGCGGAACCGTTGTTTCACTGTTCTCATTTCGAGATGGCATGCGCAATGACCTATCGCGCACGAGAATGCATGTAAACTTCCGGTGCTTAATTAGGGCACTTCCGGTACTCTTCGAGATTTTTAATTTCGGCTAGGGCTTTGTATGGGGCATGCCTACAAGATTCCATCAAAACATAGCGAGTTGTGGGGGGTGACCTGATGCCATTTGCTTGTCAGGAAGACACGAATCGAAAATAATGAACTCGGTAACTGATGACAATGTGGACATAACGATGCAATCGAGAACGAATTTCACAGACACATAATAGTACATTGCTTATGTATTATTTCTGTGATTTTACAACAAAACAGTTAATAATTATTTTAGTTAGTCTTTTTTGCGTGACAATATGATCATTTCATTCGTTCAAATGTAAGTTCAACAAAACAGATCATCATACACTCTTTATGCCAAGTTTTGATTACTCGTACCTGTTTCTGCTGTCGCGTTGTGTTACTTTTTGTTTGTTTGCTATCTGGCTTGTGCGAACAGTCATTCGTTTTCATCCCGCTCTTTGAGGGGTAGCAAGTTAAAGAGGGAAAAGCGGATAGGCTTCTGTTAGACTCTAATAATTGTACTTAGATTTGAAATAAACATTTTGTTCTGTTGCATTGTCCTGCGGAACCACACCTGGCTCAAAGGATTTAGAATGTAGAAATCTTGGAAATGCATTGTCTTAATTAAGTAAGTACCATTTTATCGCATTACAAGATCACATGATATCGCTTATACATATGTTGCAATCGCATAACGTGAGTAAATATTGTGCGCTGCCGATGAGATCTTAGAGATAAGCGCATCAAATTTGTGTTATACAGCTTACAAATCATAGTGATAGTAAACGATCACGAATACTTATCAGCCGTGTATAAAAAGCGGTGTACCGTCATTTCTGATCATCACACTTAATGAACCCCTGCCACTTTTTTTTCAATTTTTTGACGTTCATTCTTTCTGTTATAGCAAGCTATCTTGTGAAAGAAATGTGATTCTCACGTGATAGAAGGTTGAAACACTGGCACTCGATCCACGAGATCGGGTTTTATTTATACACTTTGGAAACTTTGCGGCGCGTTCTGCTCACTTTTAGCTCATATTTTTCACAAGAAAAATGATCTTGTTTTGGTCTTCTGTTACATGTGACATGGCAGTTCCTGTTTATACCAAAATTTCAGAGTGGTACATACATATGTCGCTTTTACGCAGAATGCTAAGTGATACTGTCTATCTATTGACTCTCTGATGTGATGCCTACTCGGACTTTTTGCTTTTCACATATGATACTAATACTGCCTCTCTCTCGTAACCTATATGTATTTCGACTTACTTGCTAGCAACACATATATTGTGTTGCAAGCAAGTAAGTTTGTATTTAGGATACATTTACGTGGTATTTGATCACGCTTTGATTCACAAGTTGAAAAAATGTCAATGAACTTGGTAAGAAAATCGTCTGGTCTTTGAAAGTCTCTTTTCACCTATACCCCTTTTTCCCCGATGCGCGCTCTTTTTCTCTCTTTTTTTCTGCATCACACTTGGTGTGCATGTACGTTTTATACACTCTGGCAAACGCTTTACAAAGTCTACATGTTCTCTGATAGTAAGTATAATTTAGAAATCTATCACGGATTGTTTTGTGTGTTCCAAATAAAAAAAAATGCCATAGCGTCCGCATGTTGCGACGCTAGCTGAAGTTGAACAAAAAAAAATCGGAAGCGTTATACAGAACATTGTAGTTCGCTAGTATAAGTCATGGTGTCACAAGTCAAAACCTGAGTTGTTTCACAGGGTAACGCCCGGGAAAAAAACTTTACTTCCTCTTCGAAGATCGTTTTTGTGGGATTGGATAGCCGACAATTTTCATTAGACGGAGAAGCATCGAGAAAAAAACTGCAATCGGTCTTCAGTTAGTGTAGTTTGTAGTTGTCAACAATGATTTGCCATTCTCGAACAATACTTTATTTATCCAGTCAGTGATACAACGCGTCACGTACGCTTCTCATATGACTCTCATCTTAGATCCTCTGCGTCTCAAACTCTTTAACAGAAATCGACGTGTCTTCTCTGATCCCATACACGGATTACCTAGAGATTACCTCCTCTTGAAATTAACGATCTCTGATGTGTTACAACCACTGAACTACAATATTTAATAAGAGTGAGGTGAGCGGACTAAACTGCAATATTCGATAGACTGACAGATTTTATGGCTTCATGCCTTCATCCCGGAAATAGTTGGGCATATGCACTTCGCGATTGTAACAGTTTCACAACTGTAACAATTCGCGGCCGTTCGGCGTTTCACCGTAGTTGTCGTAAAATTGGCTTTGTCTTGATATCAACTTTGCTCTTAACTACTTATACTAATACCATTCATTGTTCTTCATTTTCTGACGTATCGCAGACAAACCACACAATATAATGCATAAGCGTTAGTTTTTTATCGTGTTGCCATTTTTTGCCTACAAACGCTCAGCTCAGTATCTATTGTCAAATATGTGTTGTGTTCAAAATATATTTACTCTTCTCTTCATATACAAAATAACTCGGTATTTCTCACTACGAAACACACAACTTCGCGAAGCGTTTTTCATCACTTCATGTATCTTCAATTTTTGCATATATTTCATTGATGAAAGGTGATTATATTTTCACATCTTCTCACCTAGAAGTCGTAATTTACACACGAAAATAAGAGTGATACGTTCTATTCACATTCTGCTCTGTTAGACTGCTCGGCTAAGTGAGCATTTAATTGGTGCTTTGTTGAACAGAGTTCTTGCGATAGAGATAGAACTCAAGTCGTTTTCTTTTTTTCTTTTTCACCCATCTGTTTACACTGTTGCATTTTCTTCTAGTTTGAGTTTTAACTGTTATCTTCAATTCACATTTATGTGGTTATGCCACTCTTCATAATCACATGTACATTTATGACCAGTCTCTGAACTCCCGAACAGTCTGCGGCTTGCGCACACATGTTATCAAAGGAACAGTGGCGACTTATTTCTGCCACAACTCGCCACAATTCCTCATTTTCACACGAGCAAAACATTTGGCAGTAACCCGCGAAGCTCGGGGGCCACAACGCAGCGCACATGCACAGAGCCAAGAAGCAAGTGAGAGGGCGTCGTTCATTTGCGCTTATGTCTCCGACCCGAACGTGCAGTATTGAAGCGTTGGCGGGTAATTCAAATTTTCGTCTGCATCCGTGGCAGTGGCAGATTCGAAAGTAACGCAGAATCGACGTTCTTTCACGAAAATTGCAAATGTGTTAGGTTGTTATACTTTTTAATAATACTCCGACTCAAAAATAAGTCGCCACTGTTCCTTTAAGGCATTAGGTTAGGTTGACTTTTTTGCTTGAGAAAACGATTAAAAGCCTGAATCACGATCAGATTTTTTTAGCAAATTACCAGTACAAAAAGTCAGATCAACCGTTCATTTTCAAAAAGGTCTGTTATGTATGACTTGCGTGTATGAAGTGACTTGCGCTTGCGGGCGGAGCCTCTAGAAGAACTTCATTTTGGTCCTCTGTTTGTTGTGTATGTCTGAATAGTCAAGTATCTCAAGTAGTTGGTAACAGTTATAGTGAATACTCGATACTCCACAAGTTTACGTGGACTAAGGACAGACGCTCAAACTTGAAGGTCTTCTCATCTTATCTGTTCAATGTCCAGTTAATTGCACTAAAAAACTGATTTTTTGAGCATCATAACTCATGTTTCATGCAAGCAACCAGTAGACAGATGGCAACAGGTAAAACAAATAAGCTAACAAGTAAATTACTTCCGAAACTCGGAAACTATTTTTAAAAAAATCTACCGTGTCCGCTAAAGAAAAAAAGTGAAAGCTGGATTTATTATCACTTACTAACTTGATTATTGCGCAACACCCTTATTATCTATCTTGCAAACTGCCAGAACTTCGGCTAATTTTTGTAAAAACACGTTTAAAAAATTCAGACGCCTTCTTGACCAACAGATTTTTTAAATATTATTTTCGATTTCATTTACCTATTGCGAACTCACGTAACTGCATACCTTCAACGATCATCTGTTTTGAATAACATCGCGGATTCATATGAGTCTCATAAAAATGTGACACGTGTGCATAGCATGGCTTCTTTCCGAATAAAGATGATCATTTGTGTGACCATATGCAGATTGTGTTCAAGTTGTACAATTTCGTGATGAGCGCTGACTAGCGCTCCGGCGCGCTGTCGCGCGCCTCCGCACTAGGTATACAAAAATAGAAAAGTAGAAGAAAAGTTCGTCTTGCATGTTTGATAGTTGATTGCTCTCTAATGACTCTTGCGAAGATACATACACGCAAGGGTTGTAGTTGAAGTGTTTAAGTATGTATTTTGTATATGTAGTTGAATTTTTGTCCTTTCTAACTATCTCTCCTACTTTTTTCACTTATATTATGTTTCACAGATGTACACCGCACCATCTCTTTCTCCTCTACACTGTTCTGCCTACTTTCCATCCTATCTCCCTCCTCCTCCCCCCGCCCCCTCTCTCTCTCTCTCTCTCTCTCTCTCTCTCTTTTCTCAACACAGTTCTACTCTCCCCTATCTCTCCTCTCTCTCTCTCGCTCTTCTCCCTCTCCCACTGTCTCGCTTTCTCGCTATCTCTTTCTTTCTTTCTCTTTCTCTCTCAGTATTATATTCTCTAGAAACAGTATTATATTCTCTATTGTCTACTGTCAACTTTCTAGAGACAATACTAATACTAAGCTCTTGTTTGTCTACTGCATCTTTTTCTTCTACTGTGACAACAACTTTCTAGAGACAATACTATGTTTTCTTCTGTCTACTTTCACCTCTCGTCACCTCTTCCACTCTCACTCTCACATCTGCAGTAATCACTATCACTACGACTTTCGAGAGACAGTTATGTCTACTCTCCCTTCTCTCTCCTCTTTTCTCTCTCCTATTCTCTCTCTCTTTCTCTCTCTCTCTCTCTCTCATATTCTCTCTCTTGTATACTTTCACGTCCCCGCTGCGGTGACAACAACTTTCTAGAGACAGTACTATGGTACCTTCTGTCTACTCTTCTATTCTCACATCTGCAGTAGTCACTGCGACTTTCGAGAGACAGTTATGTAAAAACTTTTTCAAACAGAAAGTACTACTCTCTTCTCTACTGTCTTCTCTTCCTACTGTCTATTCTCTCACGTTCTAAAAATATAATTTGACCGCCTGTGCTTGCCAAATGACATGTAAGGTGAACTCGATTCTCACCTCACCTCACTTCCACTCGACACTGTACTGCATCGAAAAGCGGAATTTCAGGCTGAATATGTACAAGAGTACAAGTAATAAACTCAAAACTTAGTTTCAACTGAAAAAAAAGATACAGTACATAGTTTTATATTACGTCTACAATTACTTAGAGAAAAGAAGCCGGCTGGCGCGCCCTAACACGTTGTGCGCACGTGTGAAGGAGTTTGAAACAGTTTGAGGTTGATTTGATCGTTAGAAAGCACTATCAATTGACGTCTCGAAACATTTTACTTAACTTTCAACCTTCAACTTTTCGTTTTGTCAAAGTTATTCGTTGAAGATAGAAATTTTGTCGTTTTCAACTGACTCAATCCATTATTGTTTTATTTAGATATATTCCTATCAAAAAAGACACAACTGAATGAATATGGGTCAGTGATTATTTAGACATGCCAACTATTCGATATCGATCGGTTGACCTGGCGGCTGGTAGCGAGCAATCCGGTGGGCGCGACCCCAGCAAGTAACGCGCGCTCAGAAAATGTCTAATACTGTATGAAGACAAAGTCCGATCGATCTGAAACTTTGACAGAAGGACTTTTTTGCCCATAAAAGCTTAAGTTTACAAATTGGACCCTCTATCTCGTCTGTACGAAAAGTCGATCATATTCGCCATATTTGGTGACTTTTTTAAAAAGGAAACCAGTTTTTATAATATATTATACGTAATCTTTCTTCTATTCAATTTTTATAGAAATCGAAGATCATGAATTTTGGGTGCATTTTGGGTACATTCGCCTATTTGGGCATGAAGATGAGGTCACAGGCAGCTGGTATCGCGGCTATCGACTTTTTCTAAATCGATTCACCTACTCTCCAAATTTGGTTCTCATTGAAGTATTTTGAAAATTTTCTCCATAGTTAAGAGATTAGGTGATAACTATGATTAGGAGATCGCTATTGACGAGATATTTGGAATTTTGCGTTCTCAGGTATTGAAGAAACTTTCTAGAAAAAGTGAGTAGTTAGAGTAGACTTTGAAAAGAGATATCTCTCCGGAAGGACAGACAGACAGACAGACAGACACCATAGTAAATATTAGTATGCAAGGGGGACTAGCGCGCTTCGCGCGCTAGAAATATAGGTATAAAATAGAGGAGAAAATTATCTATCGATTGATATATGACGTGTATATAGTAATGTTTTATTGTATGTACTCGGAAAATAGAATTCGCAGAGTTTGTCGTAGTGCATGGTGATATTCTCGGTCATTTTACTGTCTCTTTCTCTAACAGCAGACAGACTGGCAGCTGGCGCACTCTCACCTCGCCACACTCTCTCGTCGCGGGGCAATAAAGTGGCGTCGATTAGAGGAATTTAATTGATAGCGGGCGTCAGAGGTCACAAAAAGATGCAAATTTTGGTAGAAGTGTAGTGGCCACCTATTTGCATGTTGTAGTAAAGGGAGATCTGACACGGTTGCCTAGTTTTCTTGAACAGCCCGCGACAACTGTTTGGTGTCGCCTCGCCTCGATTAAATCACTTCGTGAAAAGAAACCAGGAAGAGTTATAAAAAGATTACGGGCCAATTTGTAGGTGAGGGAGTGTAGAGGAGTGACGTCGAAACCGTTTTTCGATAGCTGAAGTCTGCGATTCGCAGTACTCGTTCTTGTAACGCCTACTCGATGCAACCGTTCAACCACCTAACCGTCTCTCCATCTGACACACTATTTCGCTGTTTTTTCTGTCTGACGCTCTCTGGTTACGCGCTATTTCGTCGAATTTTCTTAAAGGCTTATAGCTCCGCGGATATGAGAGATAAAGGGCTGAAAATTGGAATCCTGCATCTCGGGACCGAGACCGCGCCCCTTCGCGGTCAAAGCCGATCAGTATATCAGTAATTATAATAATATATTGATCACTGATACTGATATGCATTATCTCCTACTTTCTGATCTTTCAATCTCTCGTTTGCACATAGAAAGCGCTCCGGCACGCTTCGCGCGCACCCGCGGTCGAAGTATATTAGTAGATCAGTAAAATTAAGAATATCTTGATCACTGCTAATGATATGCATTTTCTCCGACTCTCTGATCGTTCACTTTCTCGTATGCACATAGAAAGCGCTCCGGCACGCTTCGCGCGCCTCCGCGGTCAAAGCTGATCAGTAGATCAGTAATTATAATAATATACTGATCACTGATACTGATATGCATTTTCTCCGACTCTCTGATTTTTTACTCTTTCGTATGCACTTAGAGGGCGCTCCGGCACGCTCCGCGCGCCTCCGCGTTAAAACTCTATCAGTAGCTGGTTGACAATTATTAGTTATCACGGATCTAATATTATAAAATCTCTACTCTCGCCTTTGATCACAGACAGCCGCTCCGCGCCCCTCAGCGGTCAAATTCTATCAGTAGCTGGTTGACAATTATTAGTTATCACGGATCTAATATTATAAAATATCTTCTCTCGCCTATGATCATAAATAGCCGCTCCGCGCGCCTCCGCGGTCAAATCCTATCAGTAGCTGGTTGACAATGATTAGTTATCACGGATCTAATAATATAAAATATCTACTCTCGCCTACGATCATAGACAGCCGCTCCGCGCGTCTCCGCGGTCAAATTCTATCAGTAGATCAGTAATAATAAGAATAAATTGATCACTGTTACTGATATGTATTTTCTCCGACTCTCTGATCGTTCACATTCTCGTATGCACATAGAAAGCGCTCCGGCACGCTCCGCGCGCCTTCGCGGTCAAAGTATATCAGTATATCAGTAATAATAAGAATATATTGATCACTGCTACTGATATGAAGTTTCTCCGAATCTCTGATCGTTAATTTTCTCGTATGCACATAGAAAGCGCTCCGGCACGCTTCGCGCGCCTCCGCGGTCAAAGCCGTTCAGTAGATCAGTAATTATAATCATATATTGAACACTGATACTAATATGCATTCTTTCCTACTCTCTGATCTTTCACTCTCTCGTGTGCACATACATAGAGGGCGCTCCGGCACACTCCGCGGTAAAGCCTATCAGAAGCTAGTTGACAATTTTTATTTATTAGAGATACAAATATAATTTATAGTTATCACTGGGCTTTTATTATAAAATCAAGAGAGAGAGAGAGAGAGAGAGAGAGAGAGAGAGAGAGAGAGACGAAAGAGAGAGCGAGAGAGAGAAAAACGAAAGAGAGAGAGAGAGAGAGAGAGAGAGAGAGAGAGAGAGAGGGAGAGAGGGAGAGAAAGAGAGAAAGAGAGAGAGAGAGAGAGAGAGAGAGAGAGAGAGAGATGAGAAAAGGAATTGGATGAGAAAAGAAGGTTACATAGTGTTTTGCCTCGCCTCACTTCCCTGATTGAAGGTAGAATGTCTTTAGTGCATACAGTTATATTTGTATTGTGTTTGCTCAGAATATAGAATTTGCACAGTTTGTGAAGTGTGGTGAGCTGTTTCGTAGTGCGTGGTGATGTTCTCGCTCATTTGCACAATTGACTGTCTTTTTCTCTGACATCAGACAGACTGGCAGCTGGCGCACTCTCACCGCGCCACACTCTCTCGTCGCGGAGCAATAAAGTGGCGTCGATTAGAGGAATTTAATTGATAGCGGGCGTCAGAGGTCACAAAAAGATGCAAATTTTGGAAGAAGTGTAGTGGCCACCTATTTGCATGTTGTAGTAAAGGGAGATCTGACACGGTTGCCTAGTTTTCTTGAACAGCCCGCGACAACTGTTTGGTGTCGCCTCGCCTCGACTAAATCACTTCGTGAAAGGAAACCAGGAGGAATTATAAAAAGATTACGGGCAGATTTGTAGGTGAGGGAGTGTAGAGGAGTGACGTCGAAACCGTTTCTCGAAAGCTGAAGTCTGCGATTCGCAGTACTCGTTCTTGTAAGGTCTACTCGATGCAACCGTTCAACGACCTAACCGTCTCTTCATCTGACACACTATTTCGCCTGTTTTCTGTCTGACTCTCTCTGATTACGCGCTATTTCGTCGGACTTTCTGGAGCTTATAGCTCCGCGGATATGAGAGATATGATAACATAAAGATTTTGGGAGCATCTCCAGACCGAGGGCTTTATAGCCATACCAAATTTAGTCGGATCCATGCATCGGTGGCCTTTGTGGAGCCATGTATGGACGGACACCATAGGGCATTTTGCACATACAGGCGCAGCGGCGCTGCGACTAGCGCGCTTCGCGCGCTAGAAATATAGGTATAAAATAGAGGAGAAAATCATCTCTCGATTGATATATAGATTGACTTGATATGTGCTCTGAAAAGGCTATTAGGAGCTGTGCTAGAAGTGCTGTTGTCAGAGCCTTCCAAAAATGAGTGATCTTTATTATTTACTTAATTTTGAATTACAATATTAACAATTGTTTGAACAGTGTCAATGTCTAACAGTAGCTGGTTGATAATTTTTGATTCTCGACTGATATTATCTTATCTAGGCTCATAGAAGGCGCTCCGAGATGCAGCCGAAGACTATCGGTATATGAGTGATAACTATGTCATAACTAAACTACACTTTCCGTTTCTCCGCTTCTCTCTCTCTCTCTCTCTCTCTCTGTGTGTGTCTCTCTCTCTCTCTCTCTCTCTCTCTCTCTCTCTCTCTCTCTCTCTCTGTCTCTCTCTCTTTGCTCTAGAAGGCGTTCCGGCACGCTACCGCGTGCCTCCGCGGTCAAAGCCTATCAGTGTACCAGTAGATCAAAAAAATTAATATATTGATCACTGATACTGTTTTGCATTTTTCCGACTCTCTGATATTTCACTCTCTCGTATGCACATAGGAGGCGCTCCGGCACGCTTCGCGCGCCTCCGCGTTAAAACTCTATCAGTAGATCAGTAATTATAATAATACATTGATCACTGATACAGATATGCATTTTCTTATACTCTCTGATCTTTCACTTTCTCGTCATAAAATCTCTACTCTCGCCTTTGATCACAGACAGCCGCTCCGCGCGCCTCAGCGGTCAATTTTTATCAGTAGCTGGTTGACAATGATTAGTTATCCGATCAGTAGATCAGTAATTATAATAAAACATTAATCACTGCTACTGATATGAATTTTCTTCGACTCTCTGATCGTTCACATTCTCGTATGCACATAGAAAGCGCTCCGGCACGCTTCGCGCGCCTTCGCGGTCAAAGTATATCAGTAGATCAGTAAAAATAAGAATATATTGATTACTGCTACTGATATGAATTTTCTCCGACTCTCTGATCGTTCATTTTCTCGTATAATAAATTGATCACTGATACTGATATGCATTTTCTCCGACTCTCTGATTTTTTACTCTTTCGTATGTACATGGAGGGCGCTCCGGCACGCTTCGCGCGCTTCCGCGGTCAAAGCCGATCAGTATACCAGTAATTATAATAAAACATTAATCACTGCTACTGATATGAATTTTCTTCGACTCTCTGATCGTTCACATTCTCGTATGCACATAGAAAGCGCTCCGGCACGCTTCGCGCGCCTTCGCGGTCAAAGTATATCAGTAGATCAGTAAAAATAAGAAAATATTGATTACTGCTACTGATATGAATTTTCTCCGACTCTCTGATCGTTCATTTTCTCGTATAATAAATTGATCACTGATACTGATATGCATTTTCTCCGACTCTCTGATCTTTCACTCTCTCGTATGTACATAGAAGGCGCTCCGGCACACTCCGCGGTAAAAGCCTATCAGTAGTTGGTTGACAATTACTATTTATTATAGAAGTATAATTTATAGTTATCACTGGTCTAATATTATAAAATATAAAAGAGAGAGGGGGGGGGTGAGCAGCTGATTGATTATTTATTTCAGATCCAAGTAGACTTCATAGTTATCACTAATCTGAAATCATAATATATAAGAGAGAAATAGAGGAAGAGAGGGAGAGAGAGAGAGAAAGAGAGAAAAAAAAGAGAGAGAGAGAGAGAGAGAGAGAGAGAGAGAGAGAAAAAAGAGGGATGAGAAAAGGAGAGGGATGAGAAAAGAAGGTTACATAGTATTTCGCCTCGCCTCACTTCTATGATTGAATATAGAATGTCGTTAGTGCATACAGTTATATATGTATTGTATTCGCTCAGAATATAGAATTTGCACAGTTTGTGGAGTGTGGTGAGCTGTTTCGTAGTGCATGGTGCTGTTCTCGCTCATTTGCACAATTGACTGTCTCTTTCTCTAACAGCAGACAGACTGGCAGCTGGCGCACTCTCACCTCGCCACACTCTCTCGTCGCGGGGCAATAAAACGACGTCGATAAGAGGATTTTAATTGATAGCGGGCGTCAGAGGTCACAAAAAGATGCAAATTTTGGTAGAAGTGTAGTGGCCACCTATTTGCATGTTGTAGTAAAGGGAGATCACTGTTACTGATATGCATTCTCTCCGACTCTCTGATATTTCACTCTCTCGGATGCACACAGGAGGCGCTCCGGCACGCTCCGCGCGCCTCCGCGTTAAAACTCTATCAGTAGATCAGTAATTATAATATTACATTAATCACTGATACAGATATGCATTTTCTTATACTCTCTGATCTTTCACTTTCTCGTCTCTCACTTTTCATAAAATAACTACTCTACGATCATAGATAGCCGCTCCGCGCGCCTCCGCGGTCAAATTCTATCAGTAGCTGGTTGACAATGATTAGTTATCACGGATCTAATATTATAAAATATCTACTCTCGCCTATGATCACAGACAGCCGCTCCGCGCTCAAATTCTATCAGTAGCTGGTTGACAATGATTAGTTATCACGGATCTAATATTATAAAATCTCTACTCTCGCCTATGATCACAGACAGCCGCTCCGCGATCAAATTCTATCAATAGCTGGTTGACAATGATTAGTTATCACGGATCTAATATTATAAAATATCTACTCTCGCCTATGATCACAGACAGCCGCTCCGCGCTCAAATTCTATCAGTAGCTGGTTGACAATGATTAGTTATCACGGATCTAATATTATAAAATCTCTACTCTCGCCTATGATCACAGACAGCCGCTCCGCGCGCCTCCGCGGTCAAATCCTATCAGTAGCTGGTTGACAATGATTAGTTATCACGGATCTAATATTATAAAATATCTACTCTCGCCTACGATCATAGACAGCTGGTCCGCGCGCCTCCGCAGTCAAATCCTATCAGTAGATCAGTAATAATAAGAATAAATTGATCACTGCTACTGATATGCATTTTCTCCGACTCCTACTTTCCTACTCTCTGATCTTTCACTCTCTCGTATACACATAGAGGGCGCTCCGGCACACTCCGCGGTAAAGCCTATCAGAATCTGGTTGACAATTTTTATTTTTATTATAGATACAAATATAATTTATAGTTATCACTGGTCTTTTATTAAAAAATTCAAGAGAGAGAGAGAGAGAAAAAGAGAGAGAGAGAGAGAGAGAGAGAGAGAGAGAGAGAGAGAGAGAGGAAGAGAGGGAGAGAGGGAGAGAAAGAGAGAAAGAAAGAGAAAGAGAGACGAGAAAGAGAGGGATGAGAAAAGGAGAGGGATGAGAAAAGGAGGTTACATGTATTACGCCTCGCCTCACTTCCCTGATTGAATATAGAATGACGTGAGTGCATATAGTAATATTTTATAGTATTTGCTCAAAAAATAAAATTAGCGCAGTTTTTTGGAGTGTGGTTAGCTGTTTTGTAGTGCATGGTGATGTTCTCGCTCATTTGCACAATTGACTGTCTCTTTCTCTAACAGCAGACAGACTGGCAGCTGGCGCACTCTCACCTCGCCACACTCTCTCGTCGCGGGGCAATAAAACGACGTCGATTAGAGGAATTTAATTGATAGCGGGCGTCAGAGGTCACAAAATGATGCAAATTTCGGTAGAAGTGTAGTGGCCACCTATATGCATGTTGTAGTAAAGGGAGACCTTACACGGTTGCCTAGTTTTCTTGAACAGCCCGCGACAACTGTTTGGTGTCGCCTCGCCTCGATTAAATCACTTCGTGAAAGGAAACCAGGAGGAGTTATAAAAAGATTACGGGCATATTTGTAGGTAAGGGAGTGTAGAGGAGTGACATCGAAATCGTTTTTCGATAGCTGAAGTCTGCGATTCGCAGTTATCGTTCTTGTAAGGTATACTCAAAGAGGCATAAATTGTGGCCCCGCCTTTCTTTTCCCTCTCATCATTGACACACTATTTCGTCGCTCAGTGTCTGACTCTTGCCTTTTTGCAGTCTATTTCGCCGGATTGTCTAACCGTCACGTTTTGCCTTATAAGTCCGCGGAGAGGAGAGTTATCAAAAACCTCTATTTTATACCGCATCTCCAGATCGAGGGCTTCAAGAAGATGTCAAATTTGTAGCAATCCATACGTCGGTGGGCCTTGTGGAGAGACGGACGGACGGACACCATAGGACATTTAGCCAGAGCGGCGCAGCGGCGCTGCGACTAGCGCGCTTCGCGCGCTAGAAATATAGGTATAAAATAGAGGAGAAAATTATCTATCGATTGTTATATAGATTGACTTGATATGTGCTCTGGAAGTGCTATTAGGAGCTGTGCTAGAAGTGCTGTTTTCAGTCTTCCAGTAGATGACTGATCTTTTTCATTTCCTTTTTTATTTTCAGTAATTTTAAATAATTAGAACGTGTCACAGTCTATCTGGTTGATAGTATCTTCTTGACTGCTTTCCTACACATGTTATATTTACTATGCTCATAGAAGGCGCTCCGGCACGCTCCGCGGTCATAGCCTATGAGTATTTCACTAATAAAAATAATAATAAAATGATCACTGATACTGATATGCACTTTCTCCTACTCTTTGATATTTTACTCTCTCGTATGCACATAGAGGGCGCTCCGGCACGCTTCGCGCGCCTCCGCGGTCAAAGTCGATCAGTAGATCAGTAATTATGATAATTTATTAATCACTGATACTGATATAGAATCTATTCTACTCTCTGAGTAGCTGGTTGATAATTTTTGATTCTCGCGCTTCGAGATGCAGCCGAAGACTATCGGTATATGAGTGATAAATATGTTATAACTAAACTACACTTTTCGTTTCTCCGCTTCTCTCTCTCTCTCTCTCTCGCTCTCTCTCTCTCTCCTTTGCTCTAGAAGGCGCTCCGGCACGCTTCGCGCGCTTCCGCGGTCAAAGCCGATCAGTAGATCAGTAATTATAATAACATTTTTATCACTGCTACTGATATGCGTTTTCTCCTACTCTCTGATATTTTACTCTTTCGTATGCACATGAAGAGCGCTCCGAGATGCAGCCGAAGACAATCGGTATATGAGTGATAACTATGTCATAACTAAACTACACTTTCCGTTTCTCCGCTTCTCTCTCTCTCTCTCTCTCTCTCTCTCTGTCTCTCTCTCTCTCTTTCTCTCTCTCTCTGTCTCTCTGTCTCTTTCTCTCTCTTTCTCTCTCTCCTTTGCTCTAGAAGGCGCTCCGGCACGCTTCGCGCGCCTCCGCGGTCAAAGCCGATCAGTAGATCAGTAATTATAATTATTTATTGATCACTGATACTGATATGCATTTTCTCCTACTCTTTGATAAGTTACTCTCTCGTATGCACATAGAAAGCGCTCCGGCACGCTCCGCGCGCTTCCGCGGTCAAAATCGATTAGTAGATCAGTAATAATAAGACTATATTGATCACTGCTACTGATATGCATTTTCTCCGACTCTCTGATCTTTTACTTTCTCGTATACACATAGAAAGCGCTCCTGCACGCTCCGCCCCCCTCCGCGGTCAAAGTCGATCAGTAGATCAGTAATAATAAGACTATATTGATCACTGCTACTGATATGCATTTTCTCCGACTCTCTGATCTTTTACTTTCTCGTATGCACAAAGAAAGCGCTCCGGCACGCTCCGCGCGCCTCCGCGGTCAAAGTCGATCAGTAGATCAGTAATAATAAGACTATATTGATCACTGCTACTGATATGCATTTTCTCCGACTCTCTGATCTTTTACTTTCTCGTATGCACTTATATCAGTAATTATAATAATATACTGATCACTGATACTGATATGCCTTCTCTCCTACTCTCTGATCTTTTACTCTCTCGTATGCACTCAGAATGCGTTCCGGCACACTCCGCTCCGCGGTAAAAGCCTATCAGTAGCTGGTTGACAATTTTTATTTATTAGAGATACAAATATAATTTATAGTTATCACTGGTCTCATATTATAAAATCGAGAGAGAGAAAGAGAGAGAGAGAGAGAGAGAGAGAGAGAGACGAAAGAAATAGCGAGAGAGAGAGAGAGAGAGAAAGACGAGAGAGAGAGAGATATAAGAAAGAGAGAGAGAGAGAGAGAAAGAGAGAGAGACGAAAAAAGAGGGATGAGAAAAAGAGAGGGATGAGAAAAGAAGGTTACATAGTATTTCGCCTCGCCTCACTTCCTGATTGAATATAGAATGTCGTTAGTGCATACAGTTATATTTGTATTGTATTTGCTCAGAATATAGACTTTGCACAGTTTGTGGAGTGTGGTGAGCTGTTTCGTAGTGCATGGTGCTGTTCTCGCTCATTTGCACAATTTACTGTTTCTTTCTCTAACAGCAGACAGACTGGCATCTGGCGCACTCTCACCTCGCCACACTCTCTCGTCGCGGGGCAATAAAACGACGTCGATTAGAGGAATTTAATTGATAGCGAGCGTCAGAGGTCACAAAAAGATGCAAATTTTGGTAGAAGTGTAGTGGCCACCTATTTGCATGTTGTAGTAAAGGGAAACCTTACACGGTTGCCTAGTTTTCTTGAACAGCCCGCGACAACTGTTTGGTGTCGCCTCGCCTCGACTAAATCATTTCGTGAAAGGAAACCAGGAGGATTTATAAAAAGATTACGGGCAGATTTGTAGGTGAGGGAGTGTAGAGGAGTGACGTCGAAACCGTTTTTCGATAGCTGAAGTCTGCGATTCGCAGTACTCGTTCTTGTAAGGTCTACTCGCCGCACCCGATTCGTCAGTGACCCGTCTCTTCATCTGACACACTATCTCGCTGCTTTTCTGTCTGACTCTCTCGGATTACGCGCTATTTCGTCGGACCTTCTTGAGCTTATAGCTCCGCGGATATGAGAGATAAAGATCTGAAAATTGGAATCCTGCATCTCGGGACCGAGACCATCGGATCGATGTCACGTTTGGCTAGATAGGAGTAGTGGCTGGCGCGGTAGAGCGATGGACGTACGGAAACCATAGGGCATTTTGCACATACACCCGACTAGCGCTCCGGCGCGCTGTCGCGCGCCTACGCACTAGGTATACGAAAAAGAAAATAGAAGAATAATTCGTCTTGCATGTTTGATAGTTAATTGCTCTCCAATGACTCTTGCGAAGTAACATATACTCTGCGCCAGAGCGATAGTTTACGATCTACCTCGCTTGCAGTTCGAAATACGGTGCCATAACCGTCTGTCTCTCTTGTTTTGTGCGCTATTGCCAAGAGCTGACTCTTCGTCTTCCTCTGATCTACCCCACCGCGCGCAACTTTTTGCGAGCATAGAACTATACACGCAAGGGTTGTAGTTGAAGTGTTCAAGTTCTTTGTATCTTGTATATTTTTTTTGTCTTTTCTAACTATCTCTCCTACTTCTTTTTCACCTATTTTATGTTTCACAGATGTACACCGCCCCATCTCTTTCTCCTCTACACTGTTCTGTCTACTTTCCATCCTATCTCCCTCCTCCTCCCCCCCCCGCCCCTCTCTCTCTCTCTCTTTCTCTCTTTCTCTCTCTCCCCTCGACACAGTTCTACTTTCCCCTATCTCTCCTCTCTCTCTTCTCCCTCCACCACTGTCTCCCTATCTCTTTCTCTCTTTCTCTTTCTCTTTCAGTATTATGTTCTCTAGAAACAGTATTATATTCTCTATTGTCTCCTCTACTGTCAACTTTCTAGAGACAATACTAATACTACATATGCTCTTGTTTGTCTACTGCATCTTTTTCTTTCAATGTGACAAAAACTTTCTAGAGACATTACTATGTTTTCTTCTGTCTACTTCCACCTTTCGTCACCTCTTCCACTCTTACTTTCACATCTGCAGTAATCACTATCACTGCGACTTTCGAAAGACAGTTATGTCTACTCTCCCTTCTCTCTCCTCTTTTCTCTCTCCTACCTTCTCTCTCTCTCTCCCCATCTTTCTCTCTCTTGTCTATTCTCACGTCTCCGCATCGGTGACAACAATTTTCTAGAGACAGTACTATGGCACCTTCTGTCTACTCTTCTACTCTCACATCTACAGCAGTCACTGCGACTATGGAGAGACAGTTATGCCTATTCTCCCTCCTTTCTCCTCTTCTCTCTCTCTCTCTCTCTCTCTCTCTCTCTCTCTCTCTCTCTCTCTCTTGTCCAATCTCACGTCTTCGCAGCGGTGACAACAACATTCTAGAAAAAGTACTATGTTACCTTTTGTCTACTCTTCTACTCTCACGTCTGCAGCAGTCACTGCGACTTTCGAGAGACAGTTATGCCTACTCTCTCTCTTCCCTCCTTCTCCTCCCTCCTCTCTCTCTCTCTCTCTCTCTCTCTCTCTCTCTCTCTCTCTCTCTCTCTGTCTTTTTCTTGTCTATTCTCACGTCTCTGCATCGGTGACAACAACTTTCTAGAGACAGTACTATGGCACCTTCTGTCTACTCTTCTATTCTCACATCTGCAGTAGTCACTGCGACTTTCGAGAGACAGTTATGTAAAAACTTTTTTAAACAGAAAGTACTAATCTCTTATCTACTGTTTTCTTTCCCTTCTGTCTACTCTCTCACGTTCTGAAAATATAATTTGATCGCCTGTGCTTACCAAATGACATGTAAGGTGAACTCGATTCTCACCTCACCTCACTTCCACTCGACACTGTACTGCATCGAAAAGCGGAATTTCAGGCTGAATATGTACAAGAGTACAGGTAATAAACTCGAAACTTACTTTCAACTGAAAAAAATAAACAGTACACAGTTCTATATTACGTCTACAATGACTTCGAGAAAAGAAGCCGGCTGGCGCGCCCTAACACGTTGTGCGCACGTGTGAAGGAGTTTGAAACAGTTTGAGGTTGATTTCATCGTTGGAAAACACTATCTATTGATGTCTAGAAACAATTTACTTAACTTTCAACCTTCAACGTTTCGTTTTGTCAAAGTCATTCGTTGAAGATAGAAATTTTGTCTTTTTCCACTGACTCAATTCATTCTTGTTATATTTAGACATATTTCTATCAAAAAAGACACAACTGAGTGGATATGGGTCAGTGATTGCGAATGCCAACTATTCGTTATCGATCCGTTGACCTGGCGGCTGGTAGCGAGCAATCCGGTGGGCGCGACCCCAGCAAGTAACGCGCGCTCAGAAAATGTCTAATACTGTATGAAGACAAAGTCCGATCGATCTAAAACTTTGACAGAAGGGCTTTTTTGCCCATAAAAGCTTAAGTTTACAAATTGGACCCTCTATCTCGTCTGTACGAAAAGTCGATCATATTCGCCATATTTGGTGACTTTTCAAAAAAGGAAACAAGTTTCTATAATCTATTATACGTAATCTTTCTTCTGTTCAATTTTTAGAGAAATCTAAGATCATGAATTTTGGGTGCATTTTGGGTACATTCGCTTATTTGGGCATGAAGATGAGGTCACAGGCAGCTGGTATCGCGGCTATCGATTTTTTCTAGGTCTATTCACCTACTCTCCAAATTTGGTTCTAATTGAAGTATTTTGAAATTTTTCTCCATAGTTAAGAGATTAGGTGATAACTATGATTAGGAGATCGCTATTGACGAGATATTTGGAATTTTGCGTTCTCAGGTATTGAAGAAACTTTCTAGAAAGTTTGAGTAGTCAGAGTAGACTTTGAAAAGAGATATCTCTCCGGAAGGACGGACAGACAGACACCATAGTAAATATTAGTATAAAAGGGGGACTAGCCCGAGCGGCGCTGGCGCGCCGCTCGGGCTAGGGCCGCCTTCGGCGGCCTCAACACTTAAACATCAAAACTGAAATCATCACTCAAATCTAATTTCATAACTAAAATATGTCCACAAACCTCTAATGCAACTAAGAAGTACATTACAATACAAAACACAGAAAATGAAGACAATTGAACGTTGTTTACAAATTTGTTTACTTGTTTACACTTTATGTAAACAACATTATTGAACTCATCCCCAAGTCTACTACACGTTATACACCTTTCAAACACGTTTTCAGGTTGTTTACATATATGTTTACTTGTTTACAATATTTGTAAACAACATTTTTGAACACACCAAGAATGCTACTAAACATTTGACATCTTCAAAACACATTTTCAGATTGTTTACAAAGTTGTTTACTTGTTTACTTCATCTGTAAACAACATTTTTGAACTCGCCTCTTGGTGTACTACATCTTAGACACCTTCAAAACAAACTTTTAATTTGTTTACAAAGTTGTTTACTTGTTGACAAACATTTAAACAACAACATCGCTGACTTGCCTCCAGGTCACATACCAAGTTTGGAGTCTTTGGCATCAAAACTGACCGAGATACGTCATTACCATATTTGGAAATATGCAAATGAGGTCAAAAATCAAAACTTAAATTCTCGACCCTACAGTACCTTAACCCCAAAAGGGCATCTCAGTAGCTTGAAAACGAATCATAGTTTACATAAAAAGTGCTTAAAATTTCGTTTATGTCCATGAGAGTTTCGGTCAACCCATATAAGGAAAGGTCAGATCAGGACCCCAGGTAAACGATTGCATACCAGGACCACCTAGGATCTAATTTCCATACCTCAAGCCCCAACGATCACTACAACTTGAGATACAACTGCGGACAGACAAACAAACAAACACCATAGCATAATTTATAGGAGGTGGGGGGTGATAGCGGCCGGAGGCTCGCTTCGCTCGCCTCCGGCCGCTAGTGGCGGCGCTTCGCGCCGCGTTTGCTCCAAGGCTCGCGCGCCTTCGGCGCGCTCGCCTTTCCGCTGTTGAATCTCTAAATAAGTATGTACTCATAACGTAACTTTAAACAACAACTTTGAACTCATTAGTCGGTCTAGTACACGTTAGATACCTAATAAATGAGATTTGTACTTGTTTACTTTTTTGTTTACTTGTTTTCATGTCAAATAGGCAATGAAATAGAAATGAGTACTTTGTATACTACACGTTAGAGACTTTAAAAACACATTTCTGAGTTGTTTACGAAGTTGTTTACTTGTTTACTTCACTTTTAAACAACAAATATGAACTCAGTACTTGGTCTAGTACACGCTAGACAGCTTTAAAATGAGATTTGTACTTGTTTACTCTTTTAATTACTTGTTTACATCAGAAACAAACAACACAATCAAACTCTGTACTTTGTGTAATTCACGTGAGAGACATTTAAAACACATTTCTGAGTTGTTTACAAAGTTGTTTACTTGTTTACTTCACTTGTAAACAACAAATATGAACTCAGTACTTGGTCTAGTACATTCTAGACACCTTTAAAATGAGATTTGGGGTTGTTTACTTAAATGTTTACTTGTTTACATGCCAAATAAACAATAAAATCGAACTGAGTACTTTGTGTACTATTTGTTAGAGACCTTATAAACACAATTCTGAGTTGTTTACAAACATGTTTACTTGTTTACTTCACTTGTAAACAACAAATATGAACTTAGTACTTGGTCTAGTACACGTGAGATACCTTTTAAATGAGATTTAGAGTTGTTTACTTATTTGTTTACTTGTTTACTGTTGTTGTTTACCAAAAAAATTGAATTTGTTTACTTGTTTCCTGTACCAAGTATCAAGTCTCTAGGTCAAAAACTGACTAAGAAACTAATTTTACTATTAAAAAGTAATTTAGAGACAACATTTACCGTATTTAGGAATATGCAAATAGGGTGACATTATAAAATCTGATTATCGACGTTTATCTTGGCATAACCCTAGAAAGGTATCTTCATATCTCAAAAATGAGATGAAGTTTACATAGAAGTTTTGAAAAATGGAAATTTGAACATGTGTTTATTGTTTACTTGTTTGTTTACTTGTTTACCTGTATTGTTTACCTAAATTATAAGTCTTGTGTACTTGTCATATGTACCAAGTAGTAACCGTGTACCTGTGAAATGGAGCGAGTTATGACAAAAATTCGGTCAAAAAGTGCCATTTTCAGTCTATGTCCATGTGTCAGGTTGCTAGTGAACCCCTATAAGGAGTTATGCAAATGAGATGTCATAGTAACCATCGCGTCTCAGGTAGTACTGAACCTTAACTCCAAAGTTGTATCCTGATTCGTACAAAGAGTAATGAGTTATGAGTCTGGACAACAGACACCATAGGAAATTTTAGGGGGGGAGAGAGGCGACTAGCGGGCCGGAGGCTCGCTTCGCTCGCCTCCGGCCCGCTAGTGGCAGCGGCTTCGCCGCCGCATTGCGCGCCAAGGCTCGCGCGCCTTCGGCGCGCTCGCCTTTTTGCGATAATAAGTAAAAAAGATCTCTAACAGGATTCTACTTGAATATGGAACGTTTGAGCTTTGTTTACTTTTTGTTTACTTGTTTACTTCACTTGTGAACAATGGTTTTGAACTCAGTACTTGGTCTAGTACACGTTAGACACCTTTAAGAAGAGATTTAGCGTTGTTTACCTTTTTGTTTACTTGTTTACATGATTTGTAAACAATAAATATGAACTGAGTACTTGGTCTAGTACACGTTAGACACCTGTAAAAAGAGATTTGGAGTTGTTTACTTATTTGTTTACTTGTTTACATCTCAAATAAACAACAAAATCGAACTTAGTGTTTTGTGTACTACACGTTGAAGATCTTTAAAACACATTTCTGAGTTGTTTACAGATTTGTTTACTTGTTTACATGACTTGTAAACAATAAATATGAACTGAGTACTTGGTCTAGTACACGTTAGATACCTTTAAAAAGAGATTTGGAGTTGTTTACTTCTTTGTTTACTTGTTTACTGTTGTTGTTTACCAAAAATTTTGACGTTGTTTACTTGTTACTTGTACCAAGTATCAAGTCTCTAGGTCTAAAACTGACAGAGTTCATATAGAAACGTCACAAGTTTCAGATTCAAAGTCCAGAGTTCTTAGTGAACCCATATAAGGAATTATGCAAATGAGGTGCCAGGTAAACGCGAGCGTCACAGGACTATATCAACTCTAACCCTATAAGGAGAAGTTTCTAGGTCGACGCCATAGAGCTGGAGACCTCTGGACAAACAAACAAACAAACAAACAAACAAACAGACAGACACACGCCATAGCAAATTTAAGGGAGCCGGCAGGGGCAGATTCTCACCTCACCTCACTTCCACTCGACACTGTACTGCATCGAAAAGCGGAAATTCAGGCTGAATATGTACAAGAGTACAAGTAATAAACTCGAAACTTAGTTTCAACTGGAAAAAAGAAGCAGTACATAGTTCTATATTACGTCTACAATGACTTCGAGAAAAAAAGCCGGCTGGCGCGCCCTAACACGTTGTGCGCATGTGTGAAGAAGTTTGAAACAGTTTGAGGTTGATTTGATCGTTAGAAAGCACTATCTATTGACGCCTCGAAACATTTTACTTAACTTTCAACCTTCAACTTTTCGTTTTGTCAAAGTTATTCGTTGAAGATAGAGATTTTGTCTTTTTCAACTGACTCAATCCATTATTGTTATATTTAGACATATTCCTATCAAAAAAGACACAACTGAGTGGATATGGGTCAGTGATTGCGAATGCTAACTATTCGATATCGATCGGTTGACCTGGCGGCTGGTAGCGAGCAATCCGGTGGGCGCGACCCCAGCAAGTAACGCGCGCTCAGAAAATGTCTAATACTGTATGAAGACAAAGTCCGATCGATCTGAAACTTTGACAGAAGGGCTTTTTTGCCCATAAAAGCTTAAGTTTACAAATTGGACCCTCTATCTCGTCTGTACGAAAAGTCGATCATATTCGCCATTTTTTGGGACTTTTGAAAAAAAGAAACCAGTTTCTATAATCTATTATACGTAGTCTTTCTTCTATTCAATTTTTATAGAAATCGAAGATCATGAATTTTGGGTGCATTTTGGGTACATTCGCCTATTTGGGCATGAAGATGAGGTCACAGGCAGCTGGTATCGCGGCTATCGACTTTTTCTAGGTCGATTCACCTACTCTCCAAATTTGGTTCTCATTGAAATATTTTGAAATTTTTCTCCATAGTTAAGAGATTAGGTGATAACTATGATTAGGAGATCGCTATTGACGAGATATTTGGAATTTTGCGTTCTCAGGTATTGAAGAAACTTTCTAGAAAAAATGAGTAGTTAGAGTAGGCTTTGAAAAGAGATATCTCTCCGGAAGGACAGACAGACAGACAGACAGACAGACACCATAGTAAATATTAGTCTCAATGGGGGATGGAGTGAGCGCTAGTGATAGTGAACAACGAAAATGTTATGTTTGTTGTTCACCCATTCATTCTCAATTGAACGCTCGTTTAAATGTTCTTGTTCCGCACGAAATTATTCCTTTTTTTGCAATCATGACATAATTTCGTAGCAAACATGCATAAAGTGGCAACAATACTTACAGATGATATTCTTTTCAATGTTTTCATTGTTTTTTTTTAAAATTTATTTCGTTTTTTTCATACAGTTTGCGTTTGATTATTCTGCTGCATTGCACGATTCACTTTATGTGTGTATAAAGAAGGTCACATGTTTTACGATAGTCATCATAACTGAGAGTCGGGAATATCTTCACTGAATACAGCGCATCGAGAAATCACAAAACCACGGAATTAAAAGAAGAAGATATACCAGCTCAAAGAAGACATTGTGTTCGCAGCATTTAGCATTGACGCGTTTGACGTGTTACTGTCTTTAATCTGGTCGCGGCGGAACCACATATTCGGATTTGCCGTAGGCGCTTTTCGCGTCTCTTCTTTTTTCCCCACAGCTAGAACCTCCTTCTAGAACCAGACATATCTAACATTTCCTTGAAAGACGGTGATGAACTTACTATTATTTATTATTATTATTATTATTATTATTATTATTATTATTATTATTATTATTATTATTATTATTATTATTATTATTATTATTATTATTATTATTATTATTATTATTATTATTATTATTATTATTATTATTATTATTATTATTATTATTATTATTATTATTATTATTATTATTATTATTATTATTATTATTATTATTATTATTATTATTATTATTATTATTATTATTATTATTATTATTATTATTATTATTATTATTATTATTATTATTATTATTATTATTATTATTATTATTATTATTATTATTATTATTATTATTATTATTAATATTAATTTTTTTAATGTCAGGTAACTCATAAACTATTGTGCATTTTTTGTCAATGGTTGTCCGTATTGCAGTCGATGCTCTGATCTTTGGTCAGAATGCTGAACGAGTTCAAAAAACACGAATAACGTTGATTCCATCAGCATTCGGTTAGACTCGTCTTTCACTGACAGAACATTTAATTGGCTCCTCAGTCTCGCGAGTAGTTTCAAATACTTATTTGTGATAGAGTGAGCTGAAGAGGACGCTACGCTAGATTTTTTGTTTATAGACGAATTACCTAATAGTCATATTATTATTCACACGCACTCACTCATTATGCGTCTTGATTTTTTGTGTCACATCTCTTCGTTTTTCTCTCTCTTTCTCTCTCTCTCTCTCTCTCTCTCTCTCTCTCTCTCTCTTTCTTTCTCTCTCTCTCTCTTTCTCTCTCCCTCTCTCTTTCTCTCTCTTTCTCTCTCTCTCTCTACTTGTATCTTCCTCTTTCTGTCTCTTTCTTTCACAAAAGGATTTCCCATATTCGAGTAGTGTAACCTATACAGCTAAGAGATATATTAAGGCAGGGGGATGCGAGAGTAATTGAGATAAACTAATTTCACGTCGCCAGATGGTCTATCGTTCTAACAAACAGAATCGTTGTATTCATTGTTTTGTTGCACATAATGTTTTACATATGCTGGTCTGTGGTCGTGGTGATGACTATTTTTCTTCTTTTTTTGTTTTTTTTTTCCAAATGAAAAGACTGGAAATGATGTGTTACTACATAATTCTATCATTAACGAACACGATACATTTTCAAAAAACGATATCAAACGTTGAAAAATGCAGTTTTGTTTTCATAAAAACGTCGCAGTTTTTTTGTCTTTCGAGAATAGCGGTCAACAATGTGCGAGTATGGGAACTTTTAGATTTGAGATTATGTAACGAAGCTACTATTTATAGATTGTGCGAACAATTGACATTTCCTTCGGCTTTTTTGCACATGCATGTGACAGTAAAACACAGCCAATTTGTGAGAACCTCGAACGATGAGATTGCCTAAAGGTGAGTCGTATGTTCCGCCCAGATCCACGAACTCTCTCATCTATTTTTGATATAGTGACATGATTGGGGAATTCGACTCTCTAAACTATTCCCTTGACTGTTCTAAATTTTGTCCATTGTTTGTAAAAACCATCAAACGGTAGTGCCCTCTAAAACTCAACATACTGTTTCTCTTCTCAAACGAAAGAATTTTCGAACGTTTTTTTTCGGTTCGATGCTTTTGATTCACTATTGGCGTCATTTTCATTCGCGGTTGTCGAACTTTGTACTCTCCCATCTCTCGTCGTTTGTGCGTCTTGTTTCACTCGCATCAGATTGCAGTCACATCGTGTATCGTTTCCGAATACATCCCTCCAATTCCAGTGTTCATTTTTCCTCGCAAAATGATTCCGCCGATGCCTCTACAAGTTCACCTCGCCTACCTGTCATCTATCCTGTCTCTCTTCTCCAATGGAATGCTGATAGCTGTGATGCGGAGGTTCGTTCCACTAGTTTCTGTTTGAGTTTGTCTTGGAATCTGCTGGCAAGCACACTTCCTCATTGGCTCATTGCGCGCTTTCGCGTATAATTGCGGTGCAGACGCGGGTTGGAAGATGAAGGATGAAATGAATGCATGCATGCATGTAATATGGAAGACGTGGGGGAGTGTGGGGGAGTGTGTGGAGTGACAGTGACAGGTGATTGCAGGTCTCTTCCGCGCAAGTCTACCCGACAGTACAAGCGACTGCTCTACGCATTCGCAGCTGTCAACATCTACTTCTCGCTCGCGAACGCCATTGTCGCACCGGTGAGCAAGACAGAAAGAGAGCGAGAGAAAGAGAGAGAGTGAGTGAGAGAGAGAGAGCGAGAGAGGGTGTGTTTTTTTCCAGGTGTGTTTCAACTCTTCTAATTCGTACCTCATCGTGTCCCTCTCCCCCTTCCTGCCCCGCAACCGCATCCCCTGGCTGCTCATTTTCGAGTCCAGCTACATGCTCTGCTTCCTCTCCCTCACATCGCAGTTCGTCTACCGATATGTCGTCATAGTGTGGTGAGTTTTATTTTATGTGCTCTCAAACACTCCAACTTTTGATTTCGTGCAAACATGAAAAACATTTTTCATACTTCTGAGAATGAACATGAGAACATGACATGCAGAGAACGATTCGCGAAGTTTTGGAAAGTTGAAAAGTTAACGTAACAGGCAATGTCAGGATTAAATTAGCTTGCAGTCCGAATAAACTGCACCTCCTGTCGTACCACCTACCGACCTTCGTGGTCTTCTCGGCATATGTGGTCATCGCGTTTCTTGGTTCCATCTCATCCGGAGCTCCCAACAAGAAACAGCTCGAAATGGTGGGTACAGTAAGACACGTATGCAGGCACAAAGAAATCTGGCAAAAGAGAAGTCGAAAGATGCTTCAAAATCGTCGATTCGATTAATGCAAAAACACCACTTATAGTTAAGAACGTTTAATTAAACACTATTACGTATCACACATTTTTTGCAGCAAAAATACAGTAACTTCATTAAGCGAGCAACGTACGCCTAATTGAGCAAAACTATTCCTCTGACAAACACATACTGTTTCAAATTAGTTCAGTTCTGATCAATTTACTTCATTTTACTCACAGCTAACCCTAATAACAATAACCCTGTACTGGTTTACAGTCACAGGGTTTGTCGTATCGCTTTCAAGAACTTCGACGTGCTCACAGTATCGTTTGCAGATGATGCCGCTTATTCGCAAGCAGTTCTACCATGAGAACATACCTATCGAAGGAGTCATCGGATTCCAATACCGAGACGTGAGCAATGTTCTGCGAGTTATAAAAACAGTTGTCGGGTACGAAAAGTTCGAGTCGCAACCAAAATGCGCGCCGCTGGCTTTTCTTCATTCACACATCCGCGCACGCCAGACGTCAGAAAGCAGAAACGCCAAAATAGCTTCAGAGAAGAAGAGTGGGCAGGCGCGGTCTGTCACACAGTTTTTCTGTACAATCACCACTTAACTGACAGAAACCTGTGCGTGAAATGTTGCATCGAAAAACAAGCTATGACTATGACAGTTTGCTGGTTTCCAGCCGGTGACGGGTCGTCTTTCGCGGGCGGCTCTCGGCGGTCTCTTGTGTGCCTCCCTCCACCTCACCCTTCTACTCGCTGTCATGGCATACTCCACCATGGGCATCATACGGTGCGAAGAGTGAACCACAGGCCATGCAATGTGATTGTCATAATTCAGGAAGCTGCGCTCCCGCGGTCTGTCCAAGTCGTATCGCCAGCTGCAGGGACAGTACTTCCATGTTCTCATGCTGCAGGTCAGTGTACCCCTAGCAGGTCCCTCGCGTCATTTCGCCCAACTTCTTACTTCATTCTTCCGCAATTTTCAATCATGAAACTTTCAGGAAACAATTTTCTCAAAAGAGCGCAAACGCGCAAACAGGTAAAGCATGAAAGTGGAGGCCAATCAATAAAGCACTTAGCAAGCATGGGCGTGTATCAAAAAACACATCGCGGGTACAATGTTTTCGCATGACTCCTCTCTCTACAATTTTTAGACGTTGAAAACGCTCATTGGTCACAATCGAATACTTTGAACAATAACGCCAATCGCATTGAAAAGACAAATTAATTTGATTTTCTCAGACCCTCATTCCCCTTCTGTTCAACTGCATTCCGTTTCTCGTTGTCTCTCTACTTCCGCTATTTGGTGAGTGACTTCTCTTTTTACACTGCTCTTCTAATAAATGAGTGTAACTGAAAACTTTATTTTACACGAGTTGGCATTCGACGTTTTCTCCGAGTCTCTGAGGCAGATATGTGTGAACTGGACAAAAAACTGAAACGTCTGACATAGTATTATAGAAAAAGATCGTTGCCATAGGGTTTCTAGTCAATGCGATGTTTGCAGGTCTGCGCAGTGGCATCACCTCCGTAGTCTGTCTGGCTGTCGCCCTCTACCCTATCCTCGATCCCCTCATCGCACTCACATTCATACGAGAATTCCGGCAGATCTCCGCGCGACTCTTCGGTTGTAGAACTTAGGTTTTTCAAAACGTGTTGAAGTGTTGTGTTGTGCATAAATTGTGGAGTCATTGTCATTGATCATTCCGATGCTGAACTTTTTTCAATCTGGGAGAAAGTCCGCAGGTGTTGTGAAGAATTTAAACTCCCTTCTATGTCGCATAGCGCTTTTTTTGTCACGCGAGAAAATTGCATAATTAAATGAAGAAATTACAATAGACAATGCAATAGACGACACAGGCATCACGCGGCGAACAATTGTGAAGTTGAAAAGCGGGTGTAGCATGTTCTTCCGCTATCTTAATTTGTATTCATTGAATGTAATTCAACTCTGCTCAAAGAGAAGGTACAAGGATATTTTACAAACAAAAATGACGCATGTTGCATGTACCCTTCACTTAGTTATCCACAACCAATGCCGTCATGTTTTTATCAGTAGAACTTTCGAGCAAATGCAGTTGCGAAATGGTGTGTAGAAAGAGAGACGCGGAGAGAATAGATTGAAGGGAACGGCGCGGTTGCATATATGGTGAATGTTGCGGTTGGTTGCGGTTGCATATATGGTGAATACATACAAAAGTATCACGCGCACAGACGACTGCACGACGAGTCGCTACGAAACCAAAGTCATACTGTACAGTAGGCAGTCGAAAACGCGTCTTGAAGGCTTGCTTCTCCCTCTCACAGCCAAAAAGATGGAGAGCAGAGCGAGAGAAGAACATCAGTGATGAATCGGTGAGCATAAGTACTTATCATTTTGACACTTTAAGTACACCCGTTCAAACTTGCTTTATCAAAAACTCATAGCTAACTCGTTATGACAATGTTGATAAATGCACAAAATTCGACACAATCGCATTTGAGCCATTAAAAGTGTGTAGTGAATAGTGATTGTAATGTCTAGTGTGTTCATCGCAGCGGAGTCTCCAGGACCTTCTCTCTCTCAACCTCCAATTCGTCCGCCAGATCTGAGAGCTGCGTCGCCAGAGCACTCCTCTCATCGCTCACCAGATCCTACACGACAGTTTTGCATCCTCTCTCTTTCTCTCTCCCCCCCCCCTCTCTCTCTCTCTCCCTCTCTCTCTCTCCCCCTCTCTCTCTCTCTCTCTCTCTCTCTCTTTCTCTCTCTCTCTCCCCCTCTCCCTCTCTCCTCACCTTGCCCGACTGCACCAGCACGTACAGGTCGAAGATAGCTCCGTTGGCGGCCGTTCCGTGTGTGAGTATCTTGGGCAGCAACTTGATGCTGATTGTCCTGCCAACTACGCCTGCTGTCTTGCCAAGGTTGATTCCCGTCCTCACCACACCGCGAAATCCCAGATGGCTCTCCTTCTCACGGTCTTTCTGTAGAGAGAGAGAAAGAGAAAGAGAAAGAGAAAGAGAAAGAGAAAGAGAAAGAGA